>JBBBDQ010002280.1:705000-772500 GCA_037127315.1 Ascarosepion bandense
TATAAATTTCAAATGAAAGCAGTACTGACTGCTCAGTCAATGAATACCAAATGTTTCCTTATAGGGAAATACCAAATGTTTCCTTATAGGGAAATACTGTATCAAATATGATACGAATGGCCCTAGAGGGTTAAAGTGATGATTAGAATTTTAAATAAAACTGAAACATATTAAGGTGGATTTATATATTTTCTTTATTTTTGAGAACTGGCAACAAACATGTTAAACAATAAACACTTAGAGTGCTTATTTACTAGCATAATGTTAATGTTATATTTACAAGATTATAAGCATGTGAACTATAATGAAATATTTATTATTTAGCATTTAATAGAAATAAATAGAAAAAGAGTTTTTTCATAAATTTATAAAAATGTCTGATCAAGAATCTCTTATTTTGGCGAAGTGTCCCTCAAACAAAAATCTATAAGAAAATCGTCTATCGACGTGTTGCTCTGCTTTTCTAGACTTTCAAAAGTCTCGTACACTTTTAAATGCTGCTTTGTTGGCGTCTTCTAAGACTGTATCAAGTTTTTTGGTATAACTTTTCCATGCCATCTTCAGCATTATGTCCAATTCCAATAATGCTTCTCTGGCTTTACCTTCCAAGGACAGTAGTACAACAGGCGCCCGTTTGCGTGCCTCTCTTAAACTGGTGGTGAGTTCCCATGTCCGCATTTCTTTTTTCCAGGAATATTTCTCTGTGTTTAAGGCAGGTGGGGTAATGTATCTAGAAGCCATTTTTTTCTTTACGCTCTGCTACCAATGTAAAAATGGAATACAGACACTGACAACTGTGTGAAGGGAAGTTAATTTTTATTTCACCACGTGCAAACCATTCGCCGCCACAATTCAAAACAAAACTGTCTTCTCCCCGTTTCCGATGATTTAATTGTCTCCATCGTGAAGAGCGGCCAAGGGACTATATTCACTAGCCTTCCCACGCAAGGCTGGATGTGACACATGGTCATTTTATTGTGGGTATTCCACAACTCAGTGGAGTTAACAAAAGATTTAAATAAACACATGACGATGAGTATAATTATGAATTAAAAAAAAAAAAAAAAATCATTTCCCAGGAATTTCTCTCATTTGCTCTTGCCACATAATTTTACTAAAATAGGTTCATAGCAGCTTTTCCTCTGAATCAAACACTTTAAATTTTAGGCGAGACAACAAACACTCAATATTTTGAGTGTGTATCTCTATTCAATGGATGGACAAATTTTTCCGTGTGTAATTATTAATTACACTACAGAATGTCTATAAATTTTACCTTATAAAATGGAAAATAATAAGTATTGCATTGTAGACGGTTTTTTTTTTATAAATTTATTTGTTTTATAGATTTTTCAATACAAATTTTAATATTTATTTCTTTATAAAAAAAGGTAAGTAATATTGCATTGTACTTGATTCATATATTTTACAATCTTATAATATAATATTAAACAGTGCTGAGGAAGTCACAATGGTATACAGTAATAGGATTTTTTTTTCAGCACACTTTCTTTTTTTTTTGTGGGCATGAAGGTTAAACGTTGACCAAAATTAAGAAAAAAAAATTTTTTTTAAAATCAAATAAAGGAATTTTAACTTACAAATTCTTTTTTGCAGGAAAACATGCTTTTGGAGCTGAAAATGAAATTAAGAGATTTTTTTTTCATAATTCTTCATGACAAGAAAGACAAAATGTACTCTTTATTTTCTTTTTACTCAAATATCAGAATTTTAGAAATTTATAATAAACGTGTTTTATCAAGTGATTGATTGAAAGATATTAGGTTATCAGAAAAGTATATACTGATTTTTAACGGAAATTAAAACACAAAACAAAATTATGCCATTAAATTTTCCATTTTTCCTTCCATCTTCCCAGAATTTAGAAGTTTTCTCTGCAAAGAACTCATTAAGGTGGTTTTTTTTATGTCATCCAAAGAATTAAAATTTTTACCATTGAGATTATTTTGTAAGGACCTGAATAAATGAAATTCCAAAGTAGAAATGTCTGGTGATTATGGTGGGTGGGGTAACACAATTTTTGTTGGGTCACCAAAGAAACATGAGGTCTGGCATTATCTTGATGGGAAAACAACACCTTTCCTGTTTGCCAATTCTGGACATTTTTCTTGAATTGCTGCCTTTAATCCATCCAGTTGCTAGCAGTACTTTTCAGAATCAATTGGTTACTTGGCAGAAGCTCATAATACAGGATTCCCTTCTAATCCCACCAGATTCACAGCATGACTTTTTAAGGATGTCTAAAATTGTCTCATGTTGCGTACCCCAGGATCTTTTTTGCTGAACATTATTGTAAACAATTCATTTCTCATCACCCATCCAAATTTCCTTAAAAAAGGATGTATTTTTATTGTGTTCATACCACAAACAGTGTTCTTTATCAATAAAGCTACAATTACCAACTTATAAACTTAGCAAACCACTTCTGTACAATCCTGTCAGATAAAGCAACTTCATTGTACACAGCACATATCTTTTTTTGTTGCTTGCGAGGCATTTTTGCCTTTACAATAAAAAAAAAAAAAGTAAAGAAGCATTAAGTGTCTAAAATGTATCTTATAATCTTCCATTTTCATAGGGAAGCAAAACTGAAATGAATTGAGCAATTGTAAAAGTTCTTTCTCAAGAGATAGTTTGAAGTGTGCTCTAATCAGAAATTTAAGCATATTATATCTGTCAATAAATCCTTAATGTGTTAGAACATGAACAGCTAAAAATTGGCATGTACTTTCCGGACAACCCAATAATAAAGGGGTTGTATTCTGTTGACAGTATCCTATCCTGTTCATAGAATGTGTGTTGTGGTGCAGTGGATATCAACTCAGAATGAGAAATCAGAGAGCAGAGTTCAAATTCCAGTTGAATTCCTTGCAATTACTTATGCACAAATACCCTTGGGAAAGGTATTAATCCATCTCTTCCCTCCAGTTATGGGGTAAACAACATGACAGATTAGATTCTATAGCCTTGGTTGGCAACCAGTCTACCGCAGAAAGTAATGGCAACCTACTTTGGGTCAAGTCATTGGAACTAACCAACATCTATATCTACTGAGCTATGTGTCCTTGAGGACATTTTAGACAAGTACACCATTCTCATTCCGCTGTCTAGTCTAGAGAATATTTTGTATTAATTCTTTTTTTGTATTAATTCTATGGCATAAAGTTAGAATAATAGAATATGATAAAATACCAGAATGATGAAATAAATTATATTTGAGAATTAGAATGATCTACCCAGTGTATTGAATAAAGTGTTCACTTTGATATTCTGAGAATCTTATATTTTGTAAAACATGTAAAGTTGTGATGATTACTCGAGTTGATGATTCAGTTTGAAATTTATTCAAACTGATCTTCATCTTGATTGTTACACACTACTACAGCTATAACAAGGAAATTAAATTTGCTAAGACTTAATATATATATATTTTTATAAACATTATTTTTGTGGGCACATGTGCTTCAGTGAAAAATTAAATAAAGATTAATATTTCTTAGCCATTGAAAGTCTTCTAAAAATGAAGAGAGAAAGAGAAATTAAAAAAAAATCTCCTAGTCATAAAAGAGAGAAAAAAAGGAAAAAGAAAAAAAGAGTAGAAGAAAAAGGAGAAGGAAAAGAGAAGGAAAAGAAAAATGAAAAGAGTAAGAGGATAATAAAAAGTGTAGGAGGGAAGGAAAAGAAAAGAGGAAAAGAGGAAAAGAAAAATAGAAAAATGGAAGGAAAAGAGCAAAAGGAAAAAGAAAAAGAGCAAGAGGAAAAGGAAAGGAGGAGAATAAAAAGTGTAGGAGGAAAGAGAAGAAAAAAAGATAAAGAAAAAGATAAAGAAATGAGAAAAAGAAAAGAAGTAAAAACACAAAAACTTTTTAACCAGACAAATCTTTACTGTTTTGGCAGTTCTTACAGAAAAATAAGACTCAAAAGTGAGTGATCCATGAAACATCATTTTCATAAAAAGATTTGCTTTGCTGTAAGAACGTCTGTGACAAAATGGTAAAGGTACACCTGGTTAAAACCTGGTTTCCCCAGAAAACCATTTGTGGCCTTGAAAACCTTTTTTTTTATATACAGTCACACAGCGGATTTATTATTATTTTAATTACCTTTCCAGTCAATTGTGCAATTCCATAATTTGTCCATCTGTGGTGAGAGAATATGACAAAAATCTTCAAAGCTGAATTCAGTTTTCCCTTCTAATCCTGTTTGTCTAATCATTGAATCCATCAAAGCATTAAGTTCAGTTTCATTTAATTTGCTTTGACTCATCTCAAGAAGTGACCTAAAAAACAAATTTCATAAACTTAATCAATAAAAGTTAATTCATCTACTAATGTGGATGTACTTAATCATTATGAAACTTACCCTGTCAGCCACTGATGAATATATTCATACGTCATTAAAAACTTATATTTTACTGCTCTCTCTCTCTATATTTACACACACATGCATGCACACTGATAACTTTTTAATTTAATGAGTCCCAGGACCCAGAGACTTGATTTGTTTGATTGGGTTCTAAGGAAACTATTGGTCTAAACTATAGTTTATTCATAAATTGTAGTGTTAAACTGCAAGGCCTGACACTAAGATTTTATTTTTCTACCATTGTCCCGAAAAACAATTTAAATTATTCTGAATCCTTTAAATTAACAGAACAAAAGTTTTTTCTAAATTAAATTCGTACATTTAAAACAAAAACAGTATTTAAATTTAATCACAGTTCAATTAAGAAACTATATTTTTTGAGAATTATGACAGAACAAGTCGTTTTTTGTTTTTGTAAATTACAATAATAAATTGACTGTGTTGACTTATAAAAAAAAAAAACAGATTAGATTAACTTTCCTCTAAAAATGTAAGTAATCTCCCTTGAATCAGCTTAGAAATATGGGGCTAAAATTAATCAGTGATACTCTCAACTTTTTGTAGAATGCAAAATTCAGAGAAAATATTTTTCTGTAATAACATAAATAACACTGAAATAAATTATCATATAAAATAGGTGAGTATATATCACGTGAACAAAATATTTCACAAATTCAAATAAAAACAAAATGGGGGCTGTAGCACCAAAATAAATTTGTTGTGTTGCTTCGTTTTGGCATAATTAGAAGATAACACAAACTTGAAATAATGATGTTTATTTTTGGTATAAAACTTTAGGTTTTTACATCAAGTTACAACCTTTAAATTTTGTGTAGATACAGGAGCAGACTAGCTAAATTCTCTTCACTGTGGGATGCTAGTAGCTAACGAGCCTATCCCTTCTGGACTCTAGTGGTCAACTGACTAGCATCTTCTCCCCTTTTCAAATCTACCCAAAACTACTGTCCTTAACTCCTACTTCTTACTCCTACTCCTACCAAAAGAAACGGTTCCTTATTTTGCCACCCACTTTTGAATTCTTGGCGTCAGTGTGTCTATCTTTTTCTATTTTTAGAACACTCGCCATTTTATAAATCATAACCAATTAATAAGAGTGCTGATTTTAGTACATGAACCAAACATTCTCATCACCTTGGCAGTCTAAATTGTCACCAAAATGTTTTAGTCTAAAAATAATCAATTAAATCAAATTTGATTTTAATTGATGAAAAAATTAACCAAGTCAATCACTATGAAACATTTAACACATCAATGAAACGTAACAAAAACGGTGGAAAATATGTTGGGAAATATCAAATGATGTAGGGATGTTTGTGGTGTATTCTGTGCAGATTAATGTGAAGAGCATTTGTCAATTATTGCTTGTAATCTATCGTGTACAGATTTCTCTGTTTTCCCCTTTCCATTTGACTAGTGCCTCTTCAAAAAGAAACTGACCTTTTGAGTCCCAGGTTGACCATAAGGAGCTGCTCTTGACGTTCCAATGACAACTTGTTCTGGTGATGGGTGAGGATGATGTTCTGAGCAGAGAATTCTTGTTCACAACCAGCTCTATGTACAGCCAAGGTGGTGGCCAATTGAGCAAGGATGCTGAGTTTAGAGGGAAGTCTTTTAGGTGATATTTTGTTACCAACGCCCAAAGTTTCCATTGCTGTCTCTGGAGTAGTGCTGTACTTTGACAACTTTCTTCAGCAGGTCCCACACCAGTTGAGGCCGAACAGCATTGATGAGGGGTTGCATAGTAATCTGGCATTTGTCAATCCATTTGTAGGTTTGCTGATGTCCAAAGTGGGAAATTAGAATTTCCAATTCCTCCTTTCCATACACCTTCAGTTCTTCTCCACTCATGAAGCAGATGAGACAGAGACTTAACATGCCAAATGCACACAACAGAAAGGTGTTGGAACCATGGAGTGCATGTTATTTACTTACTGACATGATGCACAGTTGTTCCAGATCGAATGTGGCCTTTGTGATCTAATGATTGCCTTTGTATATACTGCCTTGGATGTCACTGGCTAATATTCTCAGGTTCGGAGATGTCATTTCCTTGATCTTTTCCAGATCCTTTATAGCAATATATAATTTCACTTTTATTAAAGCCACATTCACATTTTCTGTCTGCAGGAACTGGGATAAGATTGTAACTGGGGCCATGACATCCATCATAAGAGCAGTGTTGCTGATGAACTTCTCTGTTGCATTCTTTTTTTAGGTCATTTAACTTTGGATCTTTGCTGAAATCCTGGGACATTTCAGGGAAGTACACTAGCAGGTTATCAATTGTCCTATGCACAGCCTGAAGAACATTGTAATATGATAGCCATTGGATGGAAAGCAGCTCTTTGTAAGACAGCATTAGGTCTTCCAGCAGTTTCTGTGTTTTATTTTGGCTGCTCATTTTGGACTTGCACGGAAGTAATAAAACAGATAAGTCAGTATATGCTGATGCCCTTTGAGATCTGATATTGTCTCTGCTGCTTGAGATGTGTACAAGGCCAGAGAGTGAGCAACACAGTGCACATTCACCATGTTAGGGTTGGACCTAAGCAGTATGTCTTTATTTCTCATAGTCATTATGGCAGCTCCATCCAATCCTATGATCATCACTTTTGTTAATTGGATTTTTAGTTTTAATATGACTTCCTGGATGGATTTTGCAATTCCTACACCTGTTGTGTCATAACACTCTTTATTGCAACAAAATGGTTGCTTGGTTGAAAGGTCACAGGGTCAATAATTTGGACATGTACAACAAGGCGTTTATGGTTGGTTATGTCAGTAGATTCATCTACGAGCACAGTAACAAATAGTGATTTATTCACCTGTGTTTTTAGAGTTGCCTGTACCTTGTCTGCCATACTAGATAGCAATTCCTCACCTGCATATCATACTTCTGCTTTATGCTGAATGGGGTCAAAGAATGAAATGAGAAGGTGTAAATTTTTAACAACAGCAGAAATACGTCAGGTATATAATTATTATTTCAGTGAATGAATGAAATTTTCTATAAACTTACTGGAACATATTTGTCAGCTGAAGTTTATTCAAAGAGTCATTGGAATCCATATCATACATGCGAAAAAGCATGCGTAGTTTGTCTTGGCAAGTGCCTGTGAATAATAAAAAAAATATTTGTAGTAACCAGGGAAAAAAAAAAAAAGGCAGAAATGCAGAATGCTTCTAACACTTTACACGTCTTTCTGCCCCCCCCCCCCCAAGTTAGGTAGGAAAGGACAGCTGGAGTCCCTGGGACATGTAATGAGGAGGGGGGGGCGTGGAGAATCTGATACTCACAATTCAGATAGCGGGAAAGAGAGGCAAGAAAAAACAATGCATGACATACTTGATGGGCTTAAGCAAATGAATGGCAGAGCAGATTTTAAGAAGGGTAACAAGAGAAAAGGTGTTAAGAGCTACACAGGATAGGAAGATGTTGAAGGACATGATTGCTTACACCCTGCAGGGACATGGTACATAGGAGGACTGGGATTAATCTTGCACGAAGCAAGGAGGGTCCTGTCTGACAGATAATTCATTTCTTTTTTCACTAGTGTTTAAGGGATTACAGGAAAAGAAAAAACTGGGCACAGATGGTTTTGAAGAAAGAATAAAAGATGAAGATTTAAGAAAATAGAAGATGGCAATTGACGTTACATTTAAATTTTTGAAAATTTTAGTTATCAGAGAAACAAGTAAACTGAAGGGAATTTCACAGGCAGGAAATGCAAGAAAAGAAACTGTTAGAGTAGAAGTGACAGTTGCATTTAACTATTTCAATGGTAAAAGAGTGAAACCTAGATGCCAATTTAGTAGCATGTTTAAATTCATGTGGAAGGAGTACCAGGGGAAAAAAAAACTTGTCAAAGCAGAGTCTATGAAAATACTTGTAGAAAAAAGCAGAAGGAAGCCATGGCATGTTGTAGAGAAAGAAAGTGAGGTTGAGATGCCAAGTCAGGACCAATTACATTGCAGATCCTTCTTTGAATTTTGTCGATAAACTTGAGATGAATAGCAGGAGCATCTGACAAAAGTATTCAATTCATGGATGAACAGTAGATTTATAATTTATTTATTTTAGAAAACTGAAGACATCTACCAGTTTTGTATTCAAAAATATATTGCTGGTAATTTTTTTTTTACTTCAAAAATGTAAGATGACAATTTTTTTTCCTTCAAAAATGTATTATGGTAATAATTTTTTTCCTTCAAAAATGTATTATGGTAATAATTTTTTTTCCTTCAAAAATGTATTATGGTAATAATTTTTTTCCTTCAAAAATGTATTATGGTAATAATTTTTTTCCTTCAAAAATGTATTGTTATTGGTAATTTTTTTCCTTCAAAAATGAATATATTTCTATAAAAGTATTTTTATGTATATATTTCTATAAAAGTCTGTTTTTATACTTTCATAGTGCTTTGATCCCAGTTTAGGGGTTAACTATTTGCCCATAGCTGGGACCCTAACACATGTTACCACTCCGGGTCAGGGTGAACAATGAAAATTAAGAGGTGGTTCCATGCTCTTTACAACCTTCCAATCAGAGGCCTTGCTGCTAGATGCAGTTTACCATCATACCCAAGACCGAAACTGTTCGAGTAGAAGTGGAAGTTGCATTTAACTATTTCAATGATAAAACGGTGGAACCTAAATGCCAATCTAGTAGCATGCTTAAATTAATGTGGTCAGGGCACCAGGAAAAGAAAAAAATTGTCAGAACAGTTACAATGAAAATATTTATAGAATTTGTCATCAAATCTAAATCTAAACTTATTTATAAATGGATCTGTGTGTGTGTGTGTTCATTACCTATAGACTCCGAAATGGCTGAACCAATTTTCTTAAAAATTTACACAGTTGTACTATAAGGGTTTGTGAGTGTTCTTAGCCAGGTTTTGTGTCGAGGTACCCCCGATAAATATTGATAATCGAAAAAAGTTAGGTTATAGAAGGAGTGGTCCAATTTTAATCAAATTTGATACACTCATAGACAAATACATAAGAAATGATATTCAGAAATTTCAAGGTTGCAGTTCTTAAGCAGCAGTCTGGTGCAGTGGATATCAGCTTGGAACAAGAAATCGAGGAGCCGAGTTCAAATTCCAGTTGAATTCATGGCATTCATTTATGCGCAAATACCCTTGGGAAAGGTATTAATCCGTCTCTTCCTTCCAGTTATGGGTTAAATAACAGGACAGACTGGGTTCTATAGCCTTGGCTGGCAACCAATCTACCACAGAAAGCAATGGCAACCTACTGCGGGATAATCTTCTGCCCAGTCAGTTATGTCTCTTTCGAGACATGATCGCCCAAGCGTGTTTCATGTATGGCACTTAACTGACTGAAGCAGCAGTCACAGGCATCGATCTGACTAATCAACTCTTTCCTTTCTTCTTTGGTATCTCATACCAACACTCTTCAAAGGCATGAACAACTACTTTGCCTTTTCTAGTTTTCCATCTCTGCTCACTACTAACCAGTCCTCCTTTGAGCGATTTGATTCGACAGCCTTAGGTCGCATTCACTTGCAGTCATTAATCAAATCTTTATTATTTCATATTCTACTACGCAAGGAAAATTCTTGTTCCTGGTGAGAAGTTTGCCAGATGTCTCTTGATTTCTTATCAGGGTCATTAATTTCTTAATTCACAAAGAAATCCTTATTTCTGATCCTGTTGATAGTGCAGTCTTGTTCGTTCATCTACTTGGCCGGTCATTAAGAAATTTTAATTATTTCAATTTTTTGCTTGTATAAGATTTCTCTATCCAGTCCTGTGTTTTGATAACTTGTACCAAAAGGCAGGGTCATTAATCAGCTGACCAAATTCACCACATAGCCTCTTTTGCACTCTGCCTCTCCATAGGAAATCTCTTTAGGTTTTTGAGATTTGGCCTTTTCTAACAAAACAGAAAAATCTTTATTCAGTTTATCAGCATGTCTTTCTATCCATCTTTTTTTAACCCTTTAACACCAAATAGCATTGCACCAGACTTTAAATTCTTAAGATCTTCAAGAGACTTTCAATGAATTGGCTTATTTATTGACTTAACTCTTATTTCTTGGTTGGTTGTTTTGTGTTTATGGCAAATCAACCTCGGCGGGTCATTTATTGCCAACTAAATTTTTATTTATTTATTGCTGGTAATACCTTTTTCTTTCAACAATTTAGTGTTGTTTTTATATAAGTTTTGTGTCAAGTAATACTTTTTTCTTTTCGAGTATCAAGATTCATTGGGATTTGTTTTTAAGGGCAGGGTCCCCAAGTCCTACCCTTGTTATTTAACCCATAACTGGAGGGAAGGGACGGATTAATACCTTTCCCGAGGGTACCAGTGCTTAAGTGAATGCTGGGTATTCAACTGGAATTCGAACTCAGCTCGCTGATTTCTCTTTCCAAGCCAATATCTACTGCACCACAACGCACATCTGTTACTATATTTGCTTACAGCACCTGGATCTTCCCAAGTGGTCCCCCATCTAAGTACTGACCAGGCTCAACATTGCTTAACTTCAGTGATCGAGCAAAAACCGGTGTATTCAATGTGATAGGCTGTAAGCCCTTTATTTCTTGTGAAAAAAGAATAAAATAACTTTCATTTAACAGTGTGAAACTTCTTTAAAAGTCAATTCTAATGAAATTAAAATTAAAAGAAATAATAACAATCCAGTCAGAAAATGAGAATTATCCTAAAAATAAAAACGTCAAAAAAAAAACAAAAAACAAACAAAAAACAAAAAAAAACAAACAAAAAAAAAAAACAGATTCTTGGAATTGTTTGTATCAGTTAAGTACTGAGAAGTCAAGGTTTTATGACAGAAAAACTAATGTCCATATTATGAAATTTTCTCTGAAATATCCCGTTAATATGATTGGTTAAATTAAATGTTGAGATCCTAAATAGTTAAAATGTACTCAAAACAAAACAAAGTGGAACTAATGTTAAAAATTAAATTGAAAAATAAAAATTAAGCTACCTTTGGTGAAGAGGACAACAATGTTGATAAACTCTTTAATAGAAATGTAATTATTCTTGTCTGAATCAGCTTGCATGAACATTCTTTCGACAAAGTCAGAATCGATTTTCAGAGCAAGGGATTCAGCAAACTCTGCCTGAAAAGATTTAACATAAAACGTGTGATAAATAAAAAAACTTGATAGCACAGATAATATAAAATGAGTGGCAATAAAAATAAAAACACAAGAAAAAATATTAGAAAACTAAAATATCACGAAAACAAAAAATGGAGTTGTACAATAGGCTCTGTGACCAGAAATACTTCTTTTTTTTTCAATACATGATAGATTAACAACTCCAGATCATGAATTCAAAAAAATGTTTTATTATAAATGTTATAGAAGTTAACAGGAGGGATCAATTTCTATGAAAATTAACTGGAAATTGATCCTTCTTATGAAAACCAAAACAAAATATACTTTGATATCTTCTTTATGTGACATGATGCAGGTGATCATGACTCTCTACAATTTCCTGTCTTTTGTAGTTTTCAATAAATTTTGTTTTTGTTATTTCTCTTAAACTCAGTTCTGCCATCTATGCACGATTTTCCTGTCTGACTTGCCTTCAATCTGTCCCGTGAGTAGCAGATTTTCCAAGTCATCTTTCCTTATGTGCCCTAAAAATTTCAACTGTCTGTTCCTGATGTTAACTATAAATCTTTGTTTCCATTTTCTCTAAAACTTGCATTGCTCACATGCTCAGCCAATAGTATCCTCAGCATCCTTCTGTAGAACTATATTGTATATCCTGTGAGTGTTAAATTGATAAATTCTCTAATCCCTTCTAGTCTTCTTCATCTGTGAGGAAATTGTCTAGCATCCACTATCATATAAGAAATTAGATATTATAGAGTACACATTACAGATATTTTAGCAACCAACTTGCTCCTAGCAAAGTTAAATTTAATTCC
The DNA here is from genome assembly GCA_037127315.1 of Ascarosepion bandense. Lineage (NCBI taxonomy): Eukaryota > Metazoa > Mollusca > Cephalopoda > Sepiida > Sepiidae > Ascarosepion > Ascarosepion bandense. The sequence continues at coordinate 717,342 of JBBBDQ010002280.1, forward strand.
CAAGAAGGCTTGTCTACTAGTTGAGCACACAAGTGCTTTGTTCACACTCCTAGCAGAGTGTGTGTGTGTGTGTGTGTGTGTATTTTCCATTTTTAAACAAGTTATTTCACTACCCAGGCTTCTACCATGAGTGGTGTCTTCAGGCAATTTTTAATAAAAATTTTGAAAGAGACATGACTGACTGGGCAGAAGGTTATCCTGCAGTAGGTTACCATTACTTTCTGCAGTAGACTGGTTGCCAATCAAGGCTAGAGAACCCAATCTGTCCTGTTATTTAACCCATAACTAGAGGGAAGAGATGGATTAATACCTTTCTCAAGGGTATTTGTGTGTAAGTGAATGTGGGGAATTCAACTGGAATTTGAACTTGGCTCCCCCGATTTCTCGTTCCGAGCCACTATCAGCCGCACCAAAATGCACAACCAACCTTTTCTAAAATAAGTTTTCAAAATAAGTTTAATTGAGTAATTTTCCAAATTTAGGGGTTGTCCAGTTCTCTTTTGAGAGTGGTCAGAGGAATCAAGTCACCCCTTAACTCCAACTCCCTTCAAATCTCACATATAGGTGGTGCAAATTTCTGGCTCCTTTTTTACACCTTCTCAGCATCCAACCTCAACACATTTTCAAAGGCTGGCATAATTGTCTTTGTAACAAATCTAAACTTTTAGAATGTGGAGAGGTAAAGGGAATTAACAGTATTTTACTATCAGCTTGTCTCACACTGCAATAGAAACTTTTTCCAGCCTGAAAATGGGCTCTGCCAAAAAACGCTAAACTCATTCTCTTCAGTACCAACCTCTGGAAGGTCATGAGTTCAATCTCTTCTCTTCAGCACATTGCTTAATACGAAGGGACTTTCTTTATTATATGTAACTAAAATACACACACACACTAGTACACAAGAATAAATAAAATTATATGATTTTATTTTACAATTTGACATGCTTTTAGTGTCATTTCTGGATATGTTTTTATTCCTGTGAACATAAGTCTTTCTATTTCATTTTTTTTCAATAATTGTACTGTCGATTAGTTTGGGTGTAGTGGTGCAGTGGATATCGACTCGGAACGAGAAATCGGGGAGCCGAGTTCAAATTCCAGTTGAATTCATTGCATTCACTTACGCGCAAATACCCTTGGGAAAGGTATTAATCTGTCTCTTCCTTCCAGTTATGGGTTAATAACAGGACAGATTGGGTTTTATAGCCTTGGCTGGCAACCAGTCTACCGCAGAAAGCAATGGCAACCTACTGCGGGATAATCTTCTGCCCAGTCAGTCATGTCTTGAAAGAGAAATGCTCACCCAAGCGTGTTTCACATATGGCACTTAACTGACTGACTGAACATGAGGCAGTCCCTGCTGACATGATAGGTATGACCCCACAAAGTTACATCATGTCAATGAGAAAGAAACTGTAGTTGAGATGCCTGATCAGGATTCATTACATTGAAGACCCCTTTTTTGGATTTTGCTAAGAATCTCAAGATGTACAGCAACTTAAGGATTAAGTGATGATATTTAAGGAATGTCTATTTTTTAGATGAGGTAGTATTTACAGTATTTACATTGTTCGGACTGTTGTCCTCATCTTTGTTTCCATTTGTACAACGTTTCGACCGTTGTACACTCCAGCCTTCTTCAGGTGCTAGTGCTTTAGTGGATATAGATGTTGGTTAGTTTCTGACTTAACTCTTAGAGTTGTGAGTTCAATACCAGGCTACAGCAGTGGTGAACAAGTAATTTGCAGGGTTAGAGGGCGATAACTCATGACTTCCGATTGGGGCTTTAAGCAGGAAATGAGGATGATATACCCCAGTGATTGTGACAAAAGATTCAGTTCAAAATTCATAGCACCAGAAGAAGCCAAAACACTGTACAAATGGCAACAATTGGAGTAGATAGACTAAACTATTGCCCGGTTCACACTCCATCCACGTCTATTGAACAGGTGAAGAGGCTAAACGTGCAAGATGGATTCTGACAAGAAAAATTTTCTAGCACATGACAGTGAATCGACTTTCTTGAAGGAGATTAAAGAATTGATTTAACATAGTCGCTCTACTTCATGTCATCTTAAAAAATATGTCTATGGGTGTACGTTTATTTTTTAAGTTGGTATATAAGACTAAGCACATACATATGTTTTTTAGAGTTCTTGCGAGCAATAAATGTTCTTCTATTTGGAAGTTTATTTTTTAAATTTTAAGATTTTCACAGCAAAAAATATGATTCATCTTTAGTGCCAAGCACTTATACTTACTTTGGTCATTTCAAATTCTAATAATTCTTTCGTATGTTTGAATTCAACATGATCCAAGGACGGATCATAATCCAAATGGAAAGCCTGTATAACAAAATATTAACTCAGTTATCATAAATTGTAATATATAAAATCTGAACCATAATAAACAGAATAAACATTGTTTTTATATATATATATATGTTTATATATAGTGTATTGAGGCAGCAAATAATTTTCTAAACATATACTGTTAAATATGAGACAATGAATGTCTATTATATTTAATCATGAGCTGTTCTAAACGTTGTATTTTGGGTTTATTTCATTTGAAAATAAAGACAAAAATTCTTCAACATTTGGATAATTTTTTATTAATTTGGTTCTAACAACATTTCTCAGAAAAACAAACATGTAGATAATATCAGACAGATTTTAGTCAATAATACAATAATCCTTACTCATACACACAGTAAAAAGAACCTTCATATATTGGAGGCCATGTACATTAAATCCAAACAACCCACACTTAATAAAATTACTTTTAAATCTGGCCATAACACATTACATTGCATTTGAATACATAGTTCTGTTGTCATTTCGCGCTATCACGCGGCGTGATGTCATAGAACCGCATTGCAAATTTGCAAACTGCGTTTGTTATTTTTGGTAACTATTGTCATTACCTAGCGGAGTTTTATGTCAACACAAAATAAAATCGTCGGTGATGGTGCATGTTATTGTGTTACCATCTTAGTGACCTCTCTGAAGATGGCTCATGTGAGCTGAAAGCTTAGAACCAAATTAATAAAAATTATCCAAATGTTGGAGAATTTTTGTCTTTATTTTCAACTGAAATTAAAGCCAAAATACGACATTTAGAATGGCTCATGATTAAACAAAATAGACATTCATTGTCTCATATTTAACAGTATATGTTTAGAAAATTATTTGCTGCCTCGATACACTAAATATATAATCATAGTAAAAGTAAGAACAATTGGAGTAATGATCCACAGATCGAAGCATTTACTTTTTAAAAGTGCTTCCTAAAGAGCTGAGTAATATTATTATTTTAATATTTTTATTATAGGTAATTATAATAAAAACATTTTACATTGCTACACAAAAGTTATCTTGTTTGACTGCTATTAATTGTACTTTGTCTCTGTATGTGTTGGTTGTTTTATGGCATATCAACCTTGGTGGGTCATTTATTGCCAACTAAATTTTTTATGTTTTTTTATTTATTTATTGCTGGTAATACCTTTTTTCTTTCAACAATTTATTGTTCTTATATAAGTTTTTGTGTCTAGTAATACTTTTTTCTTTTCGAGTATCAAAATTTATTGGGATTTGTTTTTAAGGGTAGGGTCCGCAAGTCCTACCCTGTTATTTAACCCATAACTGGAGGGAAGGGACGGATTAATACCTTTCCCAAGAGTACCAGTACTTAAGTGAATGCAGGGTATTCAACTGGAATTTGAACTTGGCTCACCAATTTCTTTTCCGAGCTGATATCCACTGCATCCTAAGCGGTCACCCATCTAAGTACTGACCAGGCTCAACATTGCTTAACTTTCGTGATCGAGTGAGAAGCGGTGTATTCAACGTGATATGGCCGTAAGCCCTCTGTATGTGTAATACCATCAAAGTAAACAAATTTTATCTGATCAAGTCTTAAATAAAGGATGAAAAATGTCATACAAAAAATTTTTTTCACTTATAGATTTTCCTAAAATAGTTAACAAAATGAGAAAAATCGTTTGAATACAAATAATAGGAATAATGATAACTTCTCATCCCAGAAATTCAATTTAGAAGGTGATAAGATGTTAATAACAAGAAAGATGAGGGTATTACACCAAATATAAATAATGATAACTTCTCATCCCAGAAATTCAATTTAGGTGATAAGATGTTCATAACAAGAAAGATGAGGATATTACACCAAATATAAATAATGATAACTTCTCATCCAAGAAATTCAATTTAGAAGGTGATAAGATGTTAATAACAAGAAAGATGAGGATATTACACCAAATATAAATAATGATAACTTCTCATCCCAGAAATTCAATTTAGAAGGTGATAAGATGTTAATAACAAGAAAGATGAGGGTATTACACCAAATATAAATAATGATAACTTCTCATCCAAGAAATTCAATTTAGAAGGTGATAAGATGTTAATAACAAGAAAGATGAGGGTATTACACCAAATATAAATAATGATAACTTCTCATCCCTGAAATTCAATTTAGGTGATAAGAGGTTAATAACAAGAAAGATGAGGGTATTACACCAAATATAAATAATGATAACTTCTCATCCAAGAAATTCAATTTAGAAGGTGATAAGATGTTAATAACAAGAAAGATGAGGGTATTACACCAAATATAAATAATGATAACTTCTCATCCCTGAAATTCAATTTAGGTGATAAGAGGTTAATAACAAGAAAGATGAGGATATTACACCAAATATAAATAATGATAACTTCTCATCCAAGAAATTCAATTTAGAAGGTGATAAGGTGTTAATAACAAGAAAGATGAGGGTATTACACCAAATATAAATAATGATAACTTCTCATCCAAGAAATTCAATTTAGAAGGTGATAAGATGTTAATAACAAGAAAGATGAGGATATTACACCAAATATAAATAATGATAACTTCTCATCCCAGAAATTCAATTTAGAAGGTGATAAGATGTTAATAACAAGAAAGATGAGGGTATTACACCAAATATAAATAATGATAACTTCTCATCCAAGAAATTCAATTTAGAAGGTGATAAGATGTTAATAACAAGAAAGATGAGGGTATTACACCAAATATAAATAATGATAACTTCTCATCCAAGAAATTCAATTTAGGTGATAAGAGGTTAATAACAAGAAAGATGAGGGTATTACACCAAATATAAATAATGATAACTTCTCATCCCTGAAATTCAATTTAGGTGATAAGAGGTTAATAACAAGAAAGATGAGGGTATTACACCAAATATAAATAATGATAACTTCTCATCCCTGAAATTCAATTTAGGTGATAAGAGGTTAATAACAAGAAAGATGAGGATATTACACCAAATATAAATATTGATAACTTCTCATCCCTGAAATTCAATTTAGGTGATAAGAGGTTAATAACAAGAAAGATGAGGGTATTACACCAAATATAAATAATGATAACTTCTCATCCCTGAAATTCAATTTAGGTGATAAGAGGTTAATAACAAGAAAGATGAGGATATTACACCAAATATAAATATTGATAACTTCTCATCCAAGAAATTCAATTTAGGTGATAAGAGGTTAATAACAAGAAAGATGAGGGTATTACACCAAATATAAATAATGATAACTTCTCATCCAAGAAATTCAATTTAGAAGGTGATAAGATGTTAATAACAAGAAAGATGAGGGTATTACACCAAATATAAATAATGATAACTTCTCATCCAAGAAATTCAATTTAGAAGGTGATAAGGTGTTAATAACAAGAAAGATGAGGGTATTACACCAAATATAAATAATGATAACTTCTCATCCAAGAAATTCAATTTAGAAGGTGATAAGATGTTAATAACAAGAAAGATGAGGGTATTACACCAAATATAAATAATGATAACTTCTCATCCAAGAAATTCAATTTAGAAGGTGATAAGATGTTAATAACAAGAAAGATGAGGATATTACACCAAATATAAATAATGATAACTTCTCATCCCTGAAATTCAATTTAGTGACAAGAGGTTATTAACAAGAAAGATGAGTGGTATTACACCAAATATAAATAATGAAAGAATTTTCATCCAAGAAATTGAATTTAGAATATGATGTTAATAACAAGAAAGATGAGGTATTACACCAAATATAAATAATGATAAATCCTCATCCCTGAAATTCAATTTAGTATAAGAGGTTAATAACAAGAAAGATGAGGGTATTACACCAAATATAAATAATGACAATTTATCCAAGAAATTCAATTTACAGATATGGTGTTAATAACAAGAAAGATGAGTGGTATTACACCAAATAAAAATAATGAAAATTTCTTTATCTTAAAATTCAATTTAGAAGGTGAGCAAGATGTTAACAAGAAAGATGAGGTGTCACACCAAATATAAATAATGATAATTTCATCCAAGAAATTCAATTTTAGAAGAAGACAGATGTTAATAACAAGAAAGATGAGGGTATTACACCAAGCATTAATGATAACTTCTATCCTGAAATTCAACGAAAGATAAGAGGTTAACAACAAGAAAGATGAGGGTATTACACCATTAATAATAATGACAACTTCTCATTCAACAGAAATCAATTGAAGGTGAGCAAGTGTTAATAATAGGTATTAACAAATATAAATATATTGATAATTTCTCATCCAAGAAATTCAATTCTTAGAAGGTGATATGTTGAAGAACAATAGTATAGGTATTACACCAAATATAAATAATGATAACTTCTCATCTAAACTAATTAGAAGACAAGATGTTAATAACAAGAAAATATGGGTATTAACACCAATATAATAATGATAATTCTCTCATCCCTAGACCAATTTAGGAGAAGATGTTAACAAGAAAGATGAGGGTATTACACCAAGAGGAAGTACGATAACTTCATCCCTGAAATTCAATTCTTAGGTGATAAGAGGTTAACAATAAGAAAGATGAGGGTATTACACCAAATACAAACAATGACACCCTCATCCAAGAATTAATTTAGAAGGTGATATAGTAATAACAAGAGAAGATGAGAACAACACCAAGATAATAATGATAACTTCACTCAAGAAATTCAATTTAGAAGGTGATACGTTAACAAGAAAGATGAGGGTATTACACCAAATATAAATAATGATAACTTCTTATCCAAGAAATTCAATTAGAAGGTGATGAAGATGTTAATAATGCGAAAGATGAGGGTATTACCAATATAAAAATAATGATAATTTAACTTGAAATTCAATTTAGTGATACAGAGGTTAATAACAAGAAAGATGAGGGTATTACACCAAATATAAATAATGATAACTTCTCATCCAATAAAACTAATTTAGAAGGTGATAAGGTGTTAATGGAACAAGAAAGATGAGGGTATTACACCTATAAATAATGATAATCATCCAGTTAAATTCAATTAGAAGGTGATAAGACGTTAATAACAAGAAAGATGAGGGTATTACACCAACATAAATAATGATAATTGTCCAAGAAATTCAGGAATTTTATGAGCAAGACGTTAATACTAATAAAGATGAGGGGTATTAATTAAATATAAATAAATACAACTTCATCCCGAAATCACCTAGGTGATAAGAGTACAATAACAAAGAAAGAGGCATTACACCAAAATATAAATAATGATAACTTCTCATCCAAGAAACTAACTCTAGAAGGTGATACAGCACAACAAGAAAACAGGTATTACACCAAATATAAATAATGATAACTTCTATCCGTAGAAATTCAATTTAACAGGAGGAAGATGTTAACAACAAGAAAGATGAGGTAAGGGCTATACCTCAAATATAAATAATGATAATCCTCATCCAAGAATTAAATTTAGAAGGTGACAAGATGTTAATACCAAGAAAGATGAGGGTATTACACCAAATATAAATAATGATAACTTCTCATCTCTGAAATTCAATTTAGTGATAATATGTTGGTTACCAAGAAAGATATATTACACCAAATATAAATAAACGATAATCTTCATCTGAAATTCAATTTAGGTGATAAGAGGTTAATAATAAGATGAGGGTATTACACCAAATATAAATAACGATAACTTCTCATCCTGAACTAACTTCAGTGATAAGATAATAAGTAAAGATGAGGGTATTACACCAAATATAAATAACGACAACTTCTCAATCAAGAAATTCAATTTAGAAGGTGATAAGGTGTTAATAACAAGAAAGATGAGGGTATTACACCAAATATAAATAATGATAACTTCTCATCCAAGAAATTAATTCTAGAAGGTGAGCAAGGTACATAACAAGAAGATGAGGATATTACACCAAATATAAATAATGATAACTTCTCATCCCTGAAATTCAATTTAGGTGATAAGAGGTTAATAACAAGAAAGATGAGGGTATTACACCAAATATAAATAATGATAACTTCTCATCCAAGAAATTCAATTTAGAAGGTGATAAGGTGTTAATAACAAGAAAGATGAGGGTATTACACCAAATATAAATAATGATAACTTCTCATCCAAGAAATTCAATTTAGAAGGTGATAAGATGTTAATAACAAGAAAGATGAGGGTATTACACCAAATATAAATAATGATAACTTCTCATCCCTGAAATTCAATTTAGGTGATAAGAGGTTAATAACAAGAAAGATGAGGGTATTACACCAAATATAAATAATGATAACTTCTCATCCAAGAAATTCAATTTAGAAGGTGATAAGGTGTTAATAACAAGAAAGATGAGGGTATTACACCAAATATAAATAATGATAACTTCTCATCCAAGAAATTCAATTTAGAAGGTGATAAGATGTTAATAACAAGAAAGATGAGGATATTACACCAAATATAAATAATGATAACTTCTCATCCAAGAAATTCAATTTAGAAGGTGATAAGGTGTTCATAACAAGAAAGATGAGGGTATTACACCAAATATAAATAATGATAACTTCTCATGTCAGAAATTCAGACAGAAATTGTTATTTCTGATATAATTATTTATTTAACAATACAAGTGCACAACCTCCACATACCATTGCCTAGGGTTGCACCCTAGAGAGGTAACTCAAGTTTCACCACCAAAAGACAGGATTTTGACCTGACTGGATGCTACCTCTATCTAGTTAAGATAAACAGATAACTACTTTAATAATTTTTCTTGAGTATATTTTAATGTTTTTTGATTCTATTTTCAGGGCTGATAACCATTTTGCTGTTTAGTACTTTTAAAGAATTTTAAACATTTAGACAAAAAAAAAAGAATACGAACCTCAGAAAAGACACTTTTCAAGAAGGCCTCAAGCATTTTGGTCCTTTTTTTTCTGGTGACTGCTGATTTCATCAATTCCTTTTGTTTAATAGGAGACCAATTAACAGATTTCATGTTGGATATAACTTGTTCTAGCTCCTCAGAAAATTCACGTCGATCAAAATCATTTATAAATTCAAGAATCTGAAAATAAAGACAAAACAAAATGTACATGTAATTTTTGGAATCAAAATATTTCAAGGACAGTTTAATTTTTTTAAACTCATTAAAAAAAAAAAATCAACAATTCTATTATTTACTCTAGACTCTTTTGGCAATGCTTATTGTTTTAAAGAAAAATACACTACTGGCCATAATTATTAGGCCACTCCAGTTTTTTAAAAGCAATGATGCATTTCATACTACTTTTAAGTGGATAATTCTAAATGAAAATAGAATGATTCTTTTGTTATTACTTTGCAAAATTTTACAAAGCAAGGAAGCAAAGATGAACTCATCCAAATCACCCTAAATTTTCTTCATTCTTTCATGAAACTGCATTATAGGTAATTATTAAATATTTATAAATTCATTTTATGCACATGTTATTGTGCAGTATTAACAAAAGAACCATTCTATTTTCATTTACAATTATTCACTTGGCAATAAATACTAAAAAATAGTATGAAATACATACTTTTTTTAAAACACTGGTATGGCCTAATAATTATGGCTGGTCATGTATATTTAAAATTTTAATAAAACATGAATGTATGAAAGAGGATTTATAAATGGATGATATTATAATAGATAATTATTGAAATCATAATTTATAATTATTTTCATCATTGCTATGAGATATTATAATGGATTTATAAGTAGATTTCTTTGTTCTTAAAAACTGACAACAAAAAACATTAAACACTATTTACACGATTACAAAGATATGTGAATCACTTACAATGCAATATTTATTATCTACCACTTTATAAAGAAATAAATATGAAAATATAATAATTTACTTTTAATTGCAATAAAAAACAATAAAAAAAACAAGAAAGAAAAGCATAAAACAAACATTACATATAATTACCTGAATAAGTTAATAATAATGTAATTATATATTTTTTATTTGCCATTTTCTAAAGAAATAAGTAAAAATTTATGTTTTATTCAAAAATTTACAAAAATGCATGTGAATGAAAAATTAAGCAAATGATGACGAGTAACAATAATTATAAATTATGAAAAAATGCATTTTGAAAACATTTCTCCATTTGCTTTGGACAAATTTTTATAAATTGTTGAGAAAAAAGATTTATTTTCATAATTATTTCTTTAGAAAGTGGTAAATAATAAAATATTTCATTGTAATTGGTTGACATATTTTTAAAATCTTGTAAATATAAAATCTTCTTCTCTCATATATATATATATATATATATATATATATATATATATATATTAGTTTTTGTTTTTAAGTAAAAATAAACTGTTGCTACTGGGTGTTGACTTCAACGTCCACTTTTGTATTTACATATATTCTATTCCTGGTATTGAGCACATTAGGCCATCAATAGAGCATACCATGAATCATTATATATATATATATATATATATATATATATATATATATATAGAGAGAGAGAGAGAGAGAGAGAGATTAATGATTTTCTAATCATTGTTTAGGTGTAGGTCAAGGTAAATCTTGGGGGCATCCAATGAAAATTGAACTCACTATTCAGCCATAATTGACCTAGCAAGACAAGCTTGCTGACCATTAATATCACATCAATGTGCCCAATATATAATTGGGCACTTTGCCATGGTGTATGTGTGTGTGTATATATATATATATATATATATTAGTCATCCACATACAAACCTGTTTCATTGCATCACAGCTCATCAGTGTGGATAGACACATCCACTTGCTTCTGGCCAGGATCGACACTCAACCGATTTGGTATCAGTTGGAGCTAACCTCTAAGCCATGAGTGTGTGGAATCAGAGAAGGGAAATTTTAACGTGTTGTATATAAGCAGTGTATACACACATGCCAATCACCAAAAGAACTCAATTAATTTCTGAAGAGTAATGGCTACTACATGCCGAAACACCAATTTCTGCATGACCACCAAATTCAAGCAACACTGAGCCTGGTCAGTACTTAGATGGGTGACTGTTTGGGAATACCAAATGCTTTAAGCTTCAAGTCAGGTCAGACTATATTTGTTACTGGTACCATGTAACCCAGTACTACCTGACATGGGCCGGTTTGTTGGCAACTAAACTGGTGCTACCACTGGGTACAAGCTCACTGAGAAGTGTGGTGTAGGCACCCTGCAGGACCAAAAAACATGACCTGTCAAAGGGCAGAAGAGCTCCTATGAGCCAATGGCCACCTACATAAGTAATCAGCTATGGTTTAAATAGTCTTCACCAATCCGCATTGCCAAATGTGGTGAGTACAGATCCCTTGAAATGACGGACACAAAAACAGTAAAGTTCGTCAAACAAAAGTAAAAAAACAAAAAACAAAACAAAACCTAATGCATATTGTGTGTGTGTGTGTGTTTGTGTTTGAATGAGTGAGTGTATTTAATTGGCATAATGTTTTTTTTTTTTGTCACCCCAAGCAAGGCATTCCACTGCCACTATAGCGCAGGGGGTTATACAGGGTGATAGATGAGTTAGGATGTATATAGGGGGAGAGTTGGAGAGAATGGGTGTGAGTTGGTGTGTTAGGAGGTGTCTATTGACCTTACATTTAAACTACTGGAGGTTATAGCTGTCGGGGAAGCAAGCATGCGGAAGGAAATTCCACAGGCGGGAAGTGCGAGAAAAGAAGCTGTCGGAGTAGAAATTGCGGTTACATTTCATCAGTTTCACTGTAAAAGGGTGGGACCTAGTTGCCAATCTAGTATCTCATGCAAACTCACACCTAGGGGGCACCAGTGATTTAAATTCATCAGAGCAGAAGCCATGAAAGTATTTATAGAAGAGGCACAGGGAAGCCACGTCATGCTGGTGAGAGAGTGACTGCAGGCGGTCAGCTAAGTCAATATCAATCACATTACAGATTCAGTGCCAAAGTTTGTTTTCTCAGTGGTTTTATTGAAAAAAAATTTTTTTTTTGGTAAGTGGGTTTTTTTTTTTTTTTATTGTAACGTGCTTGATATTGGGGTGGAAATTTTGTGTGCGTGTGTGTGTGTGTGTGTGTGTATGTGTGTGTGCGTGTATTTTTTATTTGTTGATGAGTTATTTCTTCAACGCAGGTTTCAACCTTTTGGTATCTTCAGGTGATTTACAATAAAATGTTTTACAGTATAATTGTATTGAACACTTTAATACAACTGTGTACAGGTCTAATTTAGTTATGACCAAAAACTATATATATATATATATATATATATATATATATATATTAGAACCTTGAATAAATTCTCACTGTTTTACAACAGACAACATTCCCAGAACTTTGTGAATGTAATTTCAGATGGTAGCACATTTATAAGAAAGTACTGTAAGCTTAAACTTGAATGTATGTCATTTCACTGAAGTGTAAACAAGTTTGTTTTTCATAGTGTTAAACATGTCAGGTTCTGTGCCAAAAATTTATTTACAGGGAATTTTACTGCACTAATTTATTCAAAAGAAATCTGCAAGTAAAACACACAAAATTCTTGTTTGGAAGATATTTATCTTCTGGCAGAATTTCACAAACCTTTATGCTGGTGGATAATTAAAATGTACTGTCAATTATAGGAAAAACAGATTATCCACTCAAATATGAGTATCCATTAAAAATAATGTTTAAACAATTTAAATAAACATGTCAGTTAATACTAATTTCATAAATTCCATTATAATTCATTATAACATTGTGAACATGCCAACAAAGATGAGAACAACAGTCTGAACAATGAAAATAATATAAATATATATCTGACATTTCATTTCTGTAATTATGATTTTAGCTAATGCAATATCTTTCTATTCATGGAAATATATCACAATTATTGTTTATGAATAAAACTTTTTCTATTATTGTATTGGTATCTTTCACTTACAATTTACAAATGTTTATGCAATGACTATAATTTTCTTTAGTTCATGTTTTGATTTAATGTATATTGTAATGAAGATTGCCTGTTATATTTTTTTTTGGTAGTACATAACGTAATAATAACCCTATAAGCATTTTTGTATTGACATATGTAAACACCCCAAGGGACTATCTCTTTTTGGAAATCCAAGGTGATTAACACAGAGTGGTTTTGCATACAAAGAACAGGACAGAAACCAATCCACAGATGAAACTGTTAGTCATGTTTCTGTTCAGTCTTTAACATGGACAACAGAGCTAGATTACTCTTCACTTGAAGCATTTGGTTGTTTGTGATTGGCCGAGATTGGCCGACTATTTGGTGGGTTGTGATTGGCCGACTATTTGGTGGGTTGTGATTGGCCGACTATTTGTATGGTTGTGATTGGCTGACTATTTGTATGGTTGTGATTGGCTGACTATTTGTATGGTTGTGATTGGCTGACTATTTGTATGGTTGTGATTGGCTGACTATTTGTATGGTTGTGATTGGCTGACTATTTGTATGGTTGTGATTGGCTGACTATTTGTATGGTTGTGATTGGCTGACTATTTGTATGGTTGTGATTGGCTGACTATTTGTTTGGTTGTAATTGGCCGACTATTTTCATGCAAACCATCACCACAATCCCTCTGCAAATCTTGCTGACAGCACCACCTACATTGTATCATTACTCTCTCGAGTCAGCCATTTATGAAAGAAGATAGATCTTATTGGAGAAAGCATGGACTGCTTAACAAACGCTTCAAGGGAGAAACTAATTGTTCTTGTGACACCAGATGAGCTAGTCACGGTCTCTTCTCCCATTTGTCTAATTCATTACTACATATTTCCCACTGCCTTCTCCAGTTTTCAATACAGAGTTCTTTTAGACTGGCTGTCACTCAAGGCACTTATTTTAATAAACTAACCAAATTTTGGCTAATCTGAATATTACCTGTCAAAGGCAAATATCAAATTATTGAAAAAATAAATAATAAAATTAAATACTTACCAAGTCATATTCCTTGGGTACTTTGAGAAGAAGAAAAGTTCTTTTCTTATCCGTTGTAAGAGAAATGTCCACAACTTCCATGTTGTTAAAACTCACCGATCGTAGAATCTTGTTACCTGATTTAAGGTCTAATGACCCTTTTGCGGAGTTAAAGACGATATCAACCTTGTTAAAGGAGTCTGGATATTCAATCCATTCATAAGCTAGAAAAGAAAATAAAGTTAATTACTTTTTATATGTGAAATGTCCTTCGGGAAGTGGGCAATCATTGCTCTCCACAACTCCTTCTCTTTTGTAGGTCTTAGCAATGTTTGTCTTTTTACTATCTTTTCTAATACCTCTTCTACCAACCCATTACAAAAGTTTTTAATTACTTACGACCAGCAATTCTACTCACCAAGACTAAGATGTTGATTGAAAGCCAACTCGTCATTGTTTACATCACTTGTAATGGCTTTTGTTTTTGTTTTGCAGCCTGTTGGGACGCCTGTGCCTATTCGGCTATAATGGACTATTCCATTACTATGTAAAGTAATGGTGGCATCTACGTGGGAGAGTGTGCCGAGCAGCCGATCGACAAGTCAGTCATAGACTTCCGGTGACGACCCGGAAGTACCCATTGCTCATACCACGTCTTACGACGGTTGAGACGATTAACCCTTATTCTTGTATTGGATACTAATAACCTTTGTAAATACTATTTTCACGGAATACAACAATTAACCTATTCCTGTTGTTGAGTTATTTATTCTTACTCACGACATAACACAGCCATAGCCTCTTGAGATGAGCAATATTTTCATAAGTATCATGCATATATAACAGATAAACTCTGTATTTTTGATTGGATTGATTGGATCTGCATGAATTACATGGCCTAATGTGTACCATTACCTGCTTTCTCAGTCCAGATCTGCAAACATCATTGAAAACAAACAACACAGATAGTCTTGGCAGAACGATGAAGCAGGCTGATATTGTTGGCTTGTTTCTGGTTGTTATGATGAACTTACAGATGTTTTACATAACCTGCCCATGACAACAGCAGGCACTGATGTACACTTCTTCTATGTTCCCTGTCCCTTCAGGACGTAGGCGATCATAGTTCTCCACGTCTTCCTGTCCCTTGTGGCTCTTAGTATGTTTGCTCCTGTTACTCCTGGCAACCCTGATCAGGCCCTGCAAATATGTTATCCGCTGCCTTCCTCGGTCTCTCTTTCCTTCTATCTGGCCAGTCAGTATCAGGTTCTCCAAGCTCTCCTTCCTCATTGCGTGTCCCAGGAACTCCAACATCTATTGGTTCAAGACATTCATATTTCACTAGACAATATCTCTTCAATTTCCACCATCCATCCTGATGAAAGCTAGAAGGCACAATGGCAGAAACCTTCTTCTTCTATGTGCCCTGTCTCTTCAGGACGTAGGCGATCATGGTTCTCCACGTCTCCCTATCCCTTGTGGCTCTTAGTATGTTTGCTCCTGTTACACCTCGCAACCTCCATTCCGTCATCCACCTGATCAGGCCCTGCAAATATGTTATCTGCTGCCTTCCTCTGTGTCTCTTTCCTTCTATCTGGCCAGTCAGTATCAGGTTCTCCAGGCTCTCCTACCTCATTGAGTGTCCCACAAACTTCAGTTGTCTCTTCCTGATGCTCAGTATTAATTTCCTTTTTGTTGCCATTCTTTCCAACACCTCATCTTTGCTTGCATGCTCAGTCCACGATATTCGCAGCATCCTTCTGTAGAACCACATTTCTGCACACACATTTCCAAAATGGCTTATTATTTGGCAAATCTGAATCAGTGCCTCTTTTGGGGATTACACTTGATCTGAGTAATTCTGAGATGTTCATCCTCAAATGTATTGCCTCCTTCTCTTATAAAGTACCCCATCACAACTCTGGATGGTTTAAATCAGTTCTTTTCAATGTTACATTATACTTTAAATTAGGTGTTTCCAATCTTTTGTTCTTCTGTAGCTGTAGATTCCTGTGTTCCCCTAAAATTCCACAGTGCAGCAGTTCATGGGAAGAAACTGCTCAAGTAAAACCAATGGAATATGAAGGGAATAAGAGTTTTTTTTTGTTTTGTTTTTTAATCATCTCACCCCAAGCAAGGCATTCCACTGCCACTATTGCGCATGGGGCTACATAGGGGAAGGTAAAGAGAAGGAGTGGTTAGACATAGGGAATGTCAGGAGGAAGGTGACAGATGAGTAAGGATAGCGAGGATGAGGGTCGGGCAGATGGGAAGAGTGCTTGATAGAATGGGAGCAGGTTAGTGTGTTAGGAGGTGTCTATTGACCTTACATTTAAACTCCTGGAGATTGTAGTCGTCGGGGAAGCAATCGTTTGGAAGAGAATTCCACAGTTGGGAAGTGCGAGGAAAGAAACTGTTGGAGTAGAAGTTACGGCTGCATTTTATCGGTTTCACTGTAAAAGGGTGGGATCTAGTTGCTAATCTAGTATCTTGTTCAAATTTGTATTTAGGGTTTGCTACAATGTGTTGGTATAAGGGGTCTTAGTTGTGAAGGTTAGAACTGGTGGAACTAAGACACCTAGAAGATAATCGTGTTATGAAGTAGAGTGCCTGTTCTTTGGACATCGGGGGTCATCAGTGTAGAAGTAGGGAGATGGTTAATATTTATTAAATTGGCCTTATGTCAAACATAACCAAACTTCCTACAGGTTTTATAAAAATTATCAGAAGGTTATCAGTAGGTGGATTTGTGGAAAATTAAAGTATACCTTTTGTATGCTTAAATAGAAATTTATTAATGGAAAAAGAATAACATGAATTAGTAGAAGTTAATGTTCAATGAGAAACAGTAATAAAAAGTTAAGGGTATCAAGAGTTCATAGTAGTCCTTGCAAGAGTTTATGCATGAGTTTATGTGTACATAGGCAAGAACATATGTAGGTATGTATGTATCTATAAGTGTTTATTGTTGGGGAGGATTGTCTATGAAGTTATCACTCAGGGTGAATGGTGAGAGACAAAGATAAAGACAATAATAGCGATTGCTTGATGTTTGCCGAGGAACATGTAACTTATGCTCGTATTTTTCTCTCTGGTGATGGCCGAGCTTGCTCCGTCTTATTTCATTTTGGAGCCTGAAAAGGTCATTTGGGAATTCACTTCTGGATGTGATTCTAGCCTTTCTATTTTGTTTTTAGTTGCTTCCTAGTTTTCTATTGGTTGAAAAACATTTCACATCAAGGTGTGAAATTTTGCAAGTTTTGCGTGTGCTAAGAAAAGTTTGTAAATTTGAGAAAATTTGTTTATTCCTAATAAAATCAACGAGGCAGTGCTTAGAATTTGAATTTTTAAATCTAGAACTTGTTTTGTTCACTACAATGACAAAGAACAGTAACATATAGTAAAGCTATTAATAAAATAGTAATTTTTAGGTGAATGTTGACCTTATACTAAGTTTTGAATCGAAATTGAAATTGCTTTGTTCTTCAAGTTAAACTATAATAATGGTTTTGCCCTAACAAAAATCTTGTTACAATACGCAGTTTTTTCTGAGTTATTTTGATAAAAATGCACCTGCAAATTGAAATTAGATGATCATAATTTAGATTACAAATTATGAGTTTGTTCTCAGAAAAAAAAAAATCTTTTAACTATTCAAAGCCGTAGCAGAATAAAATTTACTTTAAGAGTAAATGGTAACATTCTGAACAAAAGCAATTCCATAAAAAGAAATTTTTTTGGTCAGTCTGTGACAAAGTTTTGCAAAACTTAAAGGGATTCTTTAACAGTAACTCTGCATTGAAAAAAAGATTCTTTAACAGCAATTCTTTATTTATCACTAACCAAGCAGTAGAGAGATCTAAACTTACTTATAAATGGAACTTTGTGTGTATGTGTCCGTTACCTATAGACTCTGAAATGGCTGAACCGATTTTCTACACAATTGTACTATAAGCGCTGTGAGTGTTCTTAGCTAGTTTTTGTGTCGAGGTACCCCTGATAAATATAAAAAAATCGATGATCAAAAAAAATCGGGTTATAGAAGGAGTGGTCCGATTTTAATCAAATTTGATACACTCATAGACAAAGACATAAGAAACAATATTCAGAAGTTTCAAGGCTGCAGTTCTTACAATAGTGCAGAAAATTGATAATATATATATATATATATATATATATATATATATAAAAGGCAAGATGTTTGTGTGTGTGTGTCTGTTTATCTGTCTGTATGTCCTTTATAAAAATCAACAATTTTTATCCGATTCTCACCAAACTTCACACAAATATTCTTTAGGCTGAGTCTAATGGATTAGTTTTAAAGCTTTCATTACACCCGAACAATGCCGGTACTGCTAGTAAAATATAAAACAAAGAGCAATGGCAACATACAGAAATAGGAATAATGGAAACATTAAATTAAATACGATTTACGACAGAAAAAGAGGCAGATTGTACAAAAATACTGTCACCATTTGCCAATATAATCAAAATATATTTTCATCTTTTTTTTTAAGACATTTAAAGTCTTAGCCTTGACTCCTGAAAGAGGAAGAGTGTTCCATTGATTCATTACCTCCTGTGAAAAAGAATATTTTTATATGTTCAGTCAAGAGGGCATCATTTTTAATGAATGTCCTATAGTAAATTTATACTGGATTTTATTTAGTAAAATATTTCTTGAAACCTATGTCATTAACTAAATTTAATGTTCTAAATAAATTCACTATTACCTGGAATAAATCAAGTTTAAAATATTCAATTACAAGCAAGAAATGTAAAATTACAAAAAGATATATATAACCAGGCTAGAGCACACACACACACACATACAGATACATAAAATAAGGTAAATTTAATGACAACACTACACATAGCCTATACACACAGACAAAAATAGTTACAATAACCATGCAAACACATTTTTCTCCCCCCACCCTGGTTGTAGTAGTGGAGGTGCTCATAACAAACCACTTACCAGGATAGAACACATACACACACACACATATATATATATATATATATATATATATATATATATATATATAAAATAAAGTAGACAAGCAAACACCACCAGATAAATCAGATAGATAAGACAACAGCAATGAAACTGATACTCTTTGACGGTCACATCAACTCCCAGATCACACATAGGTTAGCCTCCTTGGAACTGATTCCATCAGACCAATAAAACCCCAACTTAAACACACACACACACACACACACACACACAGAGCAGCAGTGGATAAAGCCAGCCATTCACAGATGGGCCACTAAGAAGCACCGACAATCTGAGGATTTCTCTGCCATTCTGATGATGAAATTATAATCTCCAAATATCAGTGTAATAAACAGGTCATATAAACACCTCCCAACCTTCCTTTATTTCATTCAATGCATTGTGACAGCCTTCAAGACATAATACATACAACTATTTTATGCAATGCTTCAAGCAAATTACAAAACTTTAATATTTTTTACTTTTGGTTACCTTTGTGAATGTGGTTCTGCCGATGGTAATTTCTTCTAAAACTTTTCTTCTTTGTTTTTGTATCTTCAAGGAAAGCACGGTAGAGTTTGAGTCTGTACTGCTTCAACAGACACATGAACAAGATACAAACTGGAAAAAAAGGAATACAAAATATTTTATCAAGCTAAATAGATTACTAATATAAAATAATATTATATTTGTTACTATATTGGTATTATATTAGTGTTAATTCTGGCAATAATTGACTCATTATACTTGTCATCGTGAGGAAGTTATTAATGGGTTTGAAAAAAAAAAGACAATGATAAGTAAGTATTGTTGCTATTTGAGAATAGTATGAATTATCATACTATTTGGATGAATTATTTGGATGTGCATATCGGCTCGGAACGAGAAATTGGGGAGCCGAGTTCGAATTCCAGCTGAATTCATTGCATTCACTTATGCGCAGATACCCTTGGGAAAGGTATTAATCCGCCTATTCCTTCCAGTTATGGGTTAAATAACAGGACAGATTGGGTTCTATAGCCTTGGTTGGCAACAAGTCTACCACAGAAAGCAATGGAATAATCTGCCCAGTCAGTCATGTCTCTTTCGAGACATTATCATCCAAGCATGTTTCACGTATGGCACTTAACTGACTGACTGATGAATTATCAATTTTTTGACTGCATTTTTATGAAGTCAACTGATATTCATAATAGAGTTTCTGTACAGATCAAGGGAATATGTACAGGAGCTGATAAAACCCAAATGAAGAGTATTGTGAAAGGTGGCTACCAGAGATTTCAATATTCAGTCATTTGGAGGAAACAGACTGATAGCAGCCGTGTTCAGAATCTTTTTATAACATTAGATGGGATCCTAGAGCAAGCTCAAAAGTCTAGTTTGAAAATAGTTTTATTTTCTTTACTGTGTTACTGGCCAAAATGACAGTGCTTTAAGATCCATTTCATAAATAAAACTTGAGTTTGACACCATATTTAATGGCACGTAAAAGCTCACCTACATTTTTAATGAGGAATATTAAGTGAAAACAATTTATGGCAGTGATCATGATCATTGTCAGTATAAATCCATTATTATCATAATTTCAAATTTCTGTCAGAATTTTGAAAACATTCTCATGGGAAAAGAATCAGATATGTGACAGGTATGATAAAAATAGATATAGCTTACATACAAATTCAGATAATATCACTTCTAGTAAAACACAAACTGATAATAAAACCATTTGATCACAACTATTGTGATCAAAGGTTTGATCATACTTGCCTTACACAAAAACTGTTGATCACACCAGATGTAGCAATATCAGTTGTCAGCTGATATCTTAAGTTTCTGCAGGATACTACAGAAGTCATTTTGACAATTATCATTTTGATAAAGAAGGTCAACTGAATGGAGAAGATGTGCTAAGAATCTGGTCAACCGACCCTGACAAAGAAAGTCAGCTGAGTGGAGCAGGCTAAGATCCAAGTTAAAAGTGAAATGACTTTTTAGATGAAAGCTGACAGAACAAAGAAGGCTTGTTCTCTACCAGAAGTGATACTTTGTAGCCTAAACTAGAGGGTCTGCTTGCCCACCATGCAGAAGGTACATGTCAGACCATTCATCCACTTACCTTGCTTGCCTTCAGAACCCTACAAGAAGGTTGCAATGAAATAAAATTTACTGACTACTACAATCTCATCACATGGTTCTTTTTTCTTGGGTAGTAATCCAGCCAAAAAATTATTTTCCTTCTCTTAAGCCACAAGTGTTCGACTAAAAGAAGCACCACCCTGTGGACAAATCTGATGCCTGCTCTGAGCTGCAACACTACACAAAGGAAACATTATCTTTCCAGAAACAGTAACAGCATAGTTGCAGGTTGGTTGAATAAACACAAATGTGCCTGAGTAGGCTTCTGAAACAAAGATTGAATAGTCATCCTAGCAGATGGGTGTGCTCAGGAAATGAGTAGGAAGTACCCGTCTAACACACTCCTTCTGACATTTCCTATATCTAACCACTCTTTCTCATCACTTTCCCCCTATGTAAACCCCTAACCACTCTTTCTCATCATTTTCCCCAATGTAAACCCCTAACCACTCTTTCTCATCATTTTCCCCAATGTAAACCACTAACCACTCTTTCTCATCACTTTCCCCTATGTAACCTCCTAACCACTCTTTCTCATCATTTTCCCCAATGTAATCCCCTATCCACTCTTTCTCATCATTTTCCCCAATGTAAACCCCTAACCACTCTTTCTCATCATTTTCCCCAATGTAAACCCCTAACCACTCTTTCTCATCATTTTCCCCAATGTAAACCACTAACCACTCTTTCTCATCATTTTCCCCAATGTAAACCACTAACCACTCTTTCTCATCACTTTCCCCTATGTAAATCCTTAATCACTCTTTCTCATCACTTTCCCCTATGTAACCCCCCTAACCATTCTTTCTCATCACTTTCCCCTATGTAACCCCCTAACCACTTTTTCTCATCCCTTTCCTCTATGTAAACCCCTGTGCAACAGTGATGCCTTGCTTGGGGTGAAATGATTAAAAAAGAAAAATGAAATCCTTACCTCCAGGTATAATTCCAGCAACAACCCATGAAGCAATAAAAGAGGCTTCACTGCCCACAAAGAAGTCAAACTCTTTTACAGACGGACACGGTTTCAAGAGACTCAGATTATAAGAAAGTGGTTCACAAGAATCTCCTGCAGAAAAAAAATGTAATAAATGATAAATACTAACAAAATTTATATTAAATCACTCTACAAATGTTACTAGCACTGTGTAACCTAGTACAAACTCTGACATGACCAGGATATTGGTGACTATACCTGTTTTCCCACCAGTCTTTTCTGGCGAAGAGAATGGCTAGACACCTACACCTTTGTGCAAATTAATTGTAACAACTACTTCAGTTTTTTTCCTTTCCCCATAACAGTCAGTTTTGAACCCACTGAAGTGACAGGGTATAATCAATTTCTCTTTTTTTTTTTTTTTTTATACTCAGATTTGGTCATTTGCAGTGGTGTGCAGTAATATGAATCTATATTCATGGTGTATGATGAAATTTGTTTGGCCTTGAAAAATATTGTCATTTGTGATTGCATCAGATTTTTATCATGCCCAGACATTATTGTCTCAACTGTCGATTAGTTGTCCTACAGCCATCATCTGCAATGGACATTACTGCAAGGAAGCATAAATGAAAACTGTAACACTGCACAAACACACTGGCAAGCCTTACAGAGAGATCATGGATATTGTTGGTGTCTGCCTTTTAACTGTCAGTTGTGGATTCATCAGTTCAAAACCTAAAGGAAAATGAAGTCAAAAGAAAAAAAAACAATGCCAAGAAATGATATATATGATCAGAGAAAGTGTGACAGATCCTAGGAAGATATTTGTTTTGTTTCAGGTGTAAAAGTATTAAAAACAAATTCGACAATTATTTGATTTTTGTGAGAATTTCCAAATTAATGTGTCTGTCTCCAGAAAAAAAGTGGGTGATGTCATCATTACATTTTCCATTGTAAACAGTCGTAATGTTTTGGTTATCCACTAACTCAAATCAAAACAAGATTTTCTGCCAAAATTTCGAATATGTTAGAAAGGATTAAAAATTTAAAAAAAATATTTTGATCTTTCCTCTTAATAATAATATAAACATATCTATGGAAAAAGTTTGTTTTTATTAAGTTTGGGGTCTTTTTTTTTAATCATCCTATGCTGTTTTTTTTTTTTTTACTGATTTGGTGGAGGTACCTAGTTATAAGTATTCCCCTGCATCTGGTCACAACCAGAGGTATTTTTCTATACTTCTGAGATGAGGTAATATTTACATTTACATTGTTTGGACTGTTGTCCTCATCTTGGAATAAGAATTATGAATCCCTGTGATTGAAGTAAAGAGTCTGGTTAAAATTTCTAGCACTTGAAGGTGACCTGAGTGTACAATGGCTGAAATGTCACAAACATGGCAATAAAGATGAGGACAACAGTCTAAACAATAAAGATGAGGACAACAGTCTGAACAATGTAAATATATAACCATATATGTTAAAGATTCTGACAGAGGCTCCAAAATAATTGTGAAAGGAAGCCAAGAAAATTCCATCTACTACTAAAATCCTGATAAATTTTTTTCAAGAATATAGTAAAGAAAGCAAGTCTGGGAAGAAACATAAACCAACACTGATGGGCAATAAAGATAAGGACAACAGTTTGAACTGTAACACTATTTTAGCCTGGCCGGACAGAAGTAATTAAATTAGTGGTATTATTAATTGTTGCAAACAAGACAGAAGAAATTGTGTTGGTCTGTATTTTTTTTTAATCATATCACCCCAAGCAAGGCGGTAATGCCACTGATGTGCAGGGGGCTACATAAGAGTGAGAAGATTAGAAAAGAGAAAAACCGGAAACCACATCCTAAACAGGAAACAAGGGATGAGCCTCTTCACCTGTTCAATAGACGTGGGTGGAGTGTGAACTGGGCGATAGTTTAGTCTACCTACTCCAATGAGTATTATTAATTTTTATAAATTGAAAAAAACCAACTAAAAAAAAAGAAAAGAAAAAAAGTTGTTTGTTCTAATATGAACACTGGTAAGAAAATTTATTAATGGCAGTGGAAGGTAAGGGGTTGCAAAAACCAAAGCCGAGAGATATGAATGAAATTATATTTTGTGGGTGTGTTATTTAATAAACAGCTGAGTCAAAGGAGGTTATTGTTGACAATTGGAAATAGTTTGATGTTGGAACAAGGATTCCGCAGATAAAGGTAAAAAAAAAAAAAAACAAACTTCTAAACAAAACAACTTTTACTTGTCGAAAGAATTGTCACAAACAAAATATTTGGAAAAAGAAATATGTGATAAGTGGAATCAAAATTTCCAAGCCTGAGTTACACAGCAAATAGATTTTTTTTAAAACAAAACAGTTTTGAATTCAGAAAGAATTGTCCTAAATAAAAGAAAATATTTGATGAAAGCAAAAGATTAAATTCCATAAATTTAAAATAAAATACAATTTAAATTTAGTTGGAAAAGAATTATATGCATAAAAGCTAAATTATTATTTTTTTTCGGTATTAAAAGAAAAAGCTGAAAGAAATGATGTCACCAACCAAGAAGCTGCTTCATTGGTTGAACTGAAGGAAAAGAACAGAGAGAAAAGTGGTAAGAATGATTTCATTGGCCGGAGATTAGATTTGCATGTTCTTCATCCTCCCACCAGTGAATTTGGGACAAGCATAAATACAGGGCCTCAAAGGGGCTATGAGCAGTAGCAGTTGCATTGAGCTGAAGACAAGACAAATCACCACCGCCACTATCCAACATATGCTCAAAGACCAACCTTCGGCAGTTTCAGTAAAGTTTCAGTGAAAAGCGAACAAAGACATTTTTGAATTGTCACAAACTTGAAAACTCTGATTAGAGCAAACTGACGTTACCAACCAAAAACTCTACTTAATGTAAAGAAGACAAACACTTCTCTTGGATGAAACTTCTGCTCTGTCATTGGCTAAGTAGAGATAAGGGATTGGCGATTGTTATCTTCTATTTTTTTTGTGTTTCTTTTTGTATGTATATAAAGACTTTTTCTGCAACTTATTCGGGTGTCATTTAATTTATTTTTGGTGCTGTTTTCATTACCTCCAATGTGCACATGTCCAGTCTGGTTCAAGTTGGTGAAGAGTCAGATAGCAAGATTTCAGTGTGATTTCCTCGAGATCAGGATTCACAAGATGGGCAGAGAAGAACACCGTTGTAATATTTAGCTTGAAGACCAGCTGCTGAATCGAAGTCATCAACGACCAGGCAGCGAACATCCATTCATAGAACAATGTAAATATATAACCAGATGTATTGAAGATTCTGAGAGTGGCTCCAAAATTAGAGTGAAAAGAAACCAATAAAATTTGACCTATATTGAAAAGAAAATTTAAAAAACACAAATAAGTCATATTTCTCCCTCTTCTTGAAAATGTCCTGAAGAAAATTCAAAAAAGAATCTGCAATGTTATCAGCCTTGACCTGGCATCTTAGCCTCAATAACTATCCCATTGCTGTAACATAACTTTTCTATAAAAATTTTCATGGTAATTGTTCTGACGAGCTTTCATCTTTGGAACCAAGACGAAGAATTTAATCACAATGCTAGAGTGGCAGCTAAATCTCATGATTTTATAGTTGATATTGCTCAATGTAATTGTTAGTTATTGTTGTGATGATGTACACACCCCTCCAGAGTGTGACATGGACTTGACCAAATGGTATTATACTGATGCTAAGAATCATCATAGACTGTTCCAAGACAGTAGACAGCTACCAGACTGCGAGTCGTACGTAAATTTTATTACTACTACAGATTTCAGCAAGACTAAGTGAAATTCAAGTGACACTATATTTCCTGATTGTGTTATCTTCATTCAATGCTGCAAAGATGTAATAGTTTCTTCTCTTGCACTTCTTCTTTGTGCAATTCTCTTCTAATTTCTTGGCTTCCTGTCGATTAGGATTTTAATAAATATACATGCACATCAATCGCCATCTTCGGTCTTCCTGAAACCTGAACTATTATTGCCCTATCTCCTTGTTAATGACTTAATAATTTTCTTTCACTCTCAGTAATCACTTGAATCTTAGTGGCTTTATTGCTTTGCTTGATGTGAAGGTCAAAAATCCTGATAAATTTTGTTCAAGAAGGTAGTAAAGAAAGTGAGCCTGGGAAGAAAAAAACCAACACTGATGGGGGTACAGTAGACCTGGAACATTGTTGTAATTTTTTGATCCTGAGATTCCAATCTGGTTAAGTTTAAAAGGTTAAATTAACTAGGTTCATCTTTTTTTAAATACTACAATTTACAGAATACAAGGCTTGAGAGTAACTCAAGGAGAAATGCTACTGTTAAAATGGTAGTTTTTTTTTTCTATAATTGTGTCGCCTGAAGCATGGCATTTTACTGCCACTATTGAGCAGGGGGTTACATAGGAGATAAATTATGAGAAAGAGTGACAGGTTACAGGGGGTGTCAGGAAGAGGGTAAGAGAAGGATGATAATACTGATGAGAGTGGAGTGGACAAAGAAAGGAGCATGAGAGAGAGTGAGAGAGAGAGAGAGAGGATGCAAGTTAGTGAGACAGGAGATGACTATTGACTTTACATTTGAATTCTTGAAGATTGTAGCTGTTGGGAAAGCAAGTAAACGAAAGTGAATTCCACAGGTGGGAAGTGCGAGAGAAGAAGCTGCTGGAGTAGAATTTGCATTTACAATTTATTGGTTTCATCATTGCTAATCTTGTGGCTCAAGCAAATTCATGTATGAGGAGTACAAGTGAGCTATGTTTATCTGAGCAGAAGCCACGAAAGTATTTGTAGAAGAGACACAGAGAAGCCACATTGCACCAGTGAGAAAGTGAGTGTATCTAAACTGCCAAGTCGGGATCGATCACATTCCAGATTCTTCGTTGGATTTTGTCAAGTAACCCTAGGTGGATAGCAGGAGCACCTGACCAGATATGGCAGTAGTATTCAATGCATGGGTAGATGGTAGATTTGTATATGTGCAGGATTGCTTCAGACAGGAAAAAACCTCCTGGCCCTGCACAGAGAACCAGCCTTCCTAGCAGCGGATTTAGCTAAATGAATAAGGTGTGATATGAATAAAAAATAAGAGATGGTCGTATATTAGGATAAGGAGGATAGATAATAATTGATACGCGACTGAAAGAAGGTAAATTGAACCAAATATGGATTTAAATTTGCAAAGATGATAGAATAAGAAAATATATGAAACGTTTATAAATTTAGCATGTTTCACTTTTATTTAAACTTCATCAGAAATATTTGGAATCAATTTTGAAAGAGAATGTTTCAGTAAATTTGGGTTCTGTGTTTGTTTTTCATTGGTCAGGCAGATCTCATGGGTTTATGTCTTGTAATGTGTGTACCGTACTGTGGTTCTACAGAAGGATGCTGAGTATACCATGAACTGAACATCTGAGCAATGACAAGGTTTTGGAAAGGATGGAAACGAAAAAGAGACTGATATGTTACAGCTGAAGTTTCTGGGATGTATAACAAGGAAGGAGGGCTTGGAGAATCTGATACTCACAGGACAGATAGCAAGAAAGAGAGACTGGGGAAAGCTAATTTAATGGGCTTGAGCAAATGGATGGCAGGACAAAGTTTGGCAAAGGTAACACTAGAAAGGGTGCTAAGAGCTACAAAGGATGGGGAGATGTCGAAGGCCATGATCACCTACATCCTGAATGAACATGGCACATAGAAGTGTGTGTGTGTGTGTGTAGATTCTAGTGGCCATCTGTCTGCTTTATTGCCTTACTTGGAGAGAAATAAAAAAACAAAGAAGAAAAGAAAAAAGAAAGTTAAACAATTTTTATACCAAACTACATTTCGAGATATTTAAACTTGATAAAAAACTTCTGTCTGTTTTGTCATACAGTCAGTCAGTTAAGTGCCATATGTGATACATGCTTGGGCAATCATGTCTTGAAAGAGGCATAACTGACTGGGCAGAAGATTATCCCGCAGTAGGTTGCCATTACTTTCTGCAGTAGACTGGTTGCCGACCAAGGCTATAGAACCCAATCTGTCCTGCTATTTAACAAATAACTGGAGAGAGAGACAGATTAATACCTTTCTTAAGGGTATTTGTGCACAAGTGAATGCAAGGAATTCAACTGGAATTTGAACTCGGCTCCCCGATTTGTCGTTCCAAGTCAATATCCACTGCACCACAATGCACAAGGCTCGCTATAAAAGTTATGCTGCTTATTTTATTATATTGGGAAGCAACAGAGATAGATGTTTGTGGTATGGCTATAGATTGTTGAACCTTCCCAACTTATATTGTTTGCTTCCTTAGAGATAACAGCCTGTGAGATATGGCATCTGACCTTAACATATAATGTATCTGTTAGATATGGCATCTGACCTTAACATATAATGTATCTGTTAGATATGACATCTGACCTTAAAGTGTTCTTTGAAACAATAATGTAATAGTAATACTTAAGGAGACCAAAACATGAATATAATAATAGTTAAAACTGAGTTTAATTCATTTCAACTGTGACAAAAATATGTATAGAGGCCCTGCACAAAATGAAAACTTCCTTACCAGCATTGGCAGGGGCTATTTGTTTTTAAAGTTTTTTTTGCTGAAGACTTGCTCTATCTAATGTTTGGGTGTTATAGTTTTGGTGAGAATAAATAAGACATTATTTTTGGAGGGTTCCAGGTCTTTCTGGATAGCAAAATATTGTGAGAACACCAGCAGATATCAGTATATAATATTCAGGCAGAATCAGTATCTACATAGACATAGCTCACACAATTTAATTGTGCCAGTCTTAAGATCAAGCTACGTTTTGAAATTCTCCGAGTCACTTGAGTTCATTTTGTTTTTGTTGTATTGTTTTAGTAGGGCAGTATAATTCTGGAGTGTTATAAATAAGTGTGTTCTTTTCTGATTAAAGGTTCTTAAATGGTACTCATTTCTATGCTTAATCCACTGAGCAGGTTATCAATATCTAGTATGTCTATTGTTTTCAGTTACTTTATTCCCCAAAATAAGGAGAACCAACTCAAATCAGTGTACAATTATGATAATTCCTCATCACAGGAGTGGACACAATTTATCATTAAGAAATATCTAAGACTCATTAATTCTTTGATGAAGGCAAGTTGCAAACAAATTTAAACTAACAAGTCTTACCTTGATGCCAAGTAAAAACATCATTTTGAAGAGTGTTTGGGTCTATGTTTGTAACATTTACAATGATGTCTTTCAAAGTAATTTTTTTAATTTCTTTGATTTCTTGATCTGTAAACATCCTGTGAAAAAATAGAAGTAAAAATTAGTTTTTTAAAAAGTACCAGCCAATATGAGTGAGAGTGAGTGAGTGAGTGAGTGAGTGAGAGAGAGAGAAAGAGAGAGTAAGAGAGAGAAAGAGAGAGTGAGTGAGAGAGAGAGTGAGTAAGTAAGAGAGAGTAAGAGTGAGAGAGAGTGAGTGAGAGAGAGTGAGTGAGTGAGTGAGAGTGAGTGAGTAAGAGAGAGTGAGTGAGTAAGAGAGAGTGAGTGAGTAAGAGAGAGTGAGTGAGAGTGAGAGAGAGTGAGTAAGAGTGAGAGAGAGTGAGTGAGAGTGAGAGAGTGAGTGAGAGTGAGACAGAGAGAGGTACACAGAGACATGCACACAAGCACACAGGAGCATGCAGACACGTACAATTTTCTTACTAATAGATACATTTAACCCTGTAAAGAATTTTGCTGCTGTTTCTTGTGCTATATAATAATAACACATTCATTGCAAACACTGAGTTTAAAAATACTGAAAAGAGAATTTAAAAAAACACAAATAAGTCATATTTCTCCCTCTTCTTGAAAATGTCCTGAAAGAAAATTAAAAAAAGAATCTGCAATGTTATCAGCCTTGACCTGGCATCTCAGCCTCAATAACTATCCCATTGCTGTAACATAACTTTTCTATAAATATTTTCATGGTAATTGTTCTGACGAGCTTTCATTTTTGGAACCAAGATGAAGAATTTAATCACAATGCTAGAGTGGCAGCTAGATCTCATGATTTTATAGTTGATATTGCTCAATGTAATTATTAGTTATTGTTGTGATGATGTACACACCTCTCCAGAGTGTGACATGGACTTGACCAAATGGTATTATACTGATGCTAAGAATCGTCATAGACTGTTCTAAGACAGTAGACAGCTACCAGACTGCGAGTCATACGTGAATTTTATTACTACTACAGATTTCAGCAAGACTAAGTGAAATTCAAGTGACACTATATTTCCTGATTGTGTTATCTTCATTCAATGCTGCAAAGATGTAATAGTTTCTTCTCTTGCACTTCTTCTTTGTGCAATTCTCTTCTAATTTCTTGGCTTCCTGTCGACTAGGATTTAAAAAAATATAAATGCATATCAATCACCATCTTTGGTCTTCCTGAAACCTGAACTTTTATTGTCCTATCTCTTAGTTAATGACTTATTAATTAATTTTCTTTCACTCTCAATAATCCTTTGAATCTTAGTGGCTTTATTGCTTTGCTTGGTGTTAATGACTATAAAAAAAAAAAAAAAAAAAAAACAGCACTTAAAATTACAGTTCCCAAATTTTTATTTAGATTTGGTGTTTCCTAGTTTTCTGATGAGGGCTCTAGCAATTTGGTCCACTCCTTTAAAAAAAAAGAAAACAAAAAAAAAAAACTAAACAAATAATGATGTAAAGGATATGTATAATTTTATGAGTTAGTCACTTAAGTGCCATACATGATACATGCTTTGGGTGATCATGTCTTGAAAGAGACATGACTGACCAGGCAGAAGATTATTCCACAGTAGGTTGCCATTGCTTTCTGCAGTAGACTGGTTGCCGACCAAGGCTATAGAACCCAATCTGTCCTATTATTTAACCGATAACTGGGGGGAAGAGATGGATTACTATCTTTCCCAAGGGTATTTGAGTGTAAATAAATGCAGGGAATTCAACTGGAATTCGAACTCAGCTCACTGACTTGTTCCAAGTTGATATCAACTGAGTAATTTCCTCATATTAGTGGAAATATGCAAAAGAAATAAATATAAGTTTTATAAATATTTTCATGGTAATTTTTCTGATGAGCTTTCCTCTTTGGTTCCTTTACTTTACAAATATCAGTGCAGTATTAGATTGGCAGCAAGGTCTCAACATTTTACAGCTGAAATGGTTAAATGTAAAAGTAAGCTCTATGTTAACAGATTCTTCTCTGGTAATTCTTGCCCGAGGAACCATAATTGTGAGATGGAGGAGAGTAGTGACTACACAGATGCAAAAGGAACTGGCAAGCCATTGCACTATTCTACCTTGAATGCCACCATGAACCACAATTGTGAGATGGAGGAGAGTAGTGACCACTGTGGTGCAAAGAACAGGCAAACCATTGCACTATTCTGCCTTGAATGTCACCATGAACAACAATTGTGAAATGGAGGAGGGTAGTGACCACATAGATATAAAAGGAACTGGCAAACCATTGCACTATTCTGCCTTGAATGTCACCATGATGATGGAGGAGTGTAGTGATGACAGTGGTGTAAAAATGCACTAACTAAATGAAATTATAAAAATTAAAATCTGGTATTAATTATAAATTAATATGTATAAGCTATTAATGTCCAATATTCTCCAACTGTGACAACAGGCAGACAACAGAGTTAACAAAGCAATTGGCAAATATGATCGGAGAAAAATGAAAGAAAAGAAAAAAAAAAGAAATATTTATTTTATATTCTCACCCGTTAAGCACATTTTCAAACCAAAATTGATCACCATCTCGTATTCTTAGGAATTGGTCTTTTGTAAGTTTCTTGATGAATTCTCCTGGTCCAGTTTCCGTCGTTTCCATCATTGCTCCAGTGAATATGTCAACATTTTTCAAAGAATTATTGTGTATTGACATGAATTTCTGAAGTAACTGCAAAAGTTAAACATAAAAAATAATGTTTCTTCATCAAATAAATAATTTGCCTATTAAATGAATAAAAAACAAGCATAATTTTAGATGACAAGAAGTTTTTGAAATGTGCGAACACATGTTGAAAACTTCACAATATTTGGTATTGTTAATGTTTCAACAGTACTAAACAATGTAAGGATTTCAAAAAATGTTGCAAAAAAAATTTTAGTATATATAAAAATGTAAATGATGTGGACCAGTGATGGGAACAGGAAATGATAACTTGAAACACAGTGGTAAGGTTAACAACATATATTAAGTCAAAAATGGATACAAGAGAAAATAGTGAATACAAGCTTGGCTTACTTGTGACTGACAGACAGACAGACTGTGCTGAGCTGAACTGAAGCCATGAGAGTGATTAACTCTTAGTTAATATACTGGTAGGAAGAGTTCATAGAAGTGGGTAATGCTCCACAACAATAAAGAAAACCTTTTTTTAATCATCTCACACCAAGCAATGTGATACCGCCACTGGTGTGCAGGGGGCTCACATAAGAGAAGAGTGAAAGTTTAAGCAGGAGGAGAGTGAAGAGAAAGACAAACCAGTTACTGGGGGTTTCAGAAAAAGGGCAAGAGAAGGATGAGAATGCCAGTGTGAAGACAGTTGTGAGGATAAAGTGGGAAAGGAAAGAAACAAGATACATGAGGTGATGGGGAAAGGATGAGAGAAGGACTGGAGTCAAGTGGACAAGAATTGAGAATTGATGTTGCATTTAAATTCCTGGAGATTGTAGCTGTCAGGGAAGCAAGTATATGGAAGGGAGTTCCACAGGTGGGAAGTGCAAGAAAGGAAGCTGTTGGAGTAGAAGTTTGCGACTGCATTTAGTTGATTTAACTGTAAAAGGGTGGGACCTTGTTGTCAGTGTGATAGCTCGAGTAAATTCTTGTGGAGGAGACATCAATGAGTTAAGCTCATTAGAAAAGAAGCCATGAAAATATTTGTAGAGTAGACAGAGGGAAGCCACATCCCACCGGTGAGAAAGTGGCTGGCATTGAGCTGCCAGGTCAGGACCAATCACGTTACAGATTCTCCTTTGGAGCCTCTCTGTCAAGAATCCCGAGATGAATGGCAGGGGCACCTAACCAGCTATGACAACAGTATTCAATGCATGGTTGGATGGTTGATTTGTATATGTTCAGATGGACTCAGGCGGGAAAAACTTCCTAGCCTGACACAGTGACCCAACAATCCTAGCAGTTGATTTAGCTATTGATTCAATGTAATGATTCCACTTGAGGTCAGAAGAGAAGGCGTGACCGCGGAGACGCATTGTATTGTTTCCAGGAAGACTCGCTTGGTCCATGCTGATGGGGGTTAGGAGAGACTGCCTGTGGTGGTTGACAAATAGCAGCTTCATTTTAGAAGCATTAAAATTTACAAGCCACTTCTTACCCCAGTCTAACACAGAGTGCAGGTCCTTCTTGAAAAGGGCAGTGAGGTTATCTTTGGTTGCCTTGCCAGATTTCTTACTGAGGTGGGAGTAAATGGTGGTGCCATCAGCATAGATGCCTACTTAGGATTTGATCGAGCCTAGGATAGAATCATGGGAGATACCAGTGTTTGTGTGGTAGTATGTAGAGGCATGCCTGTTCAAGACGACCTTCATTATGCAGTTTGAAAGGAAAGATTAGATCAGATCAAGCAAGCGTCCAGTGATACCATAACCCTGTAGCTTGTGCAGAAGGCCAATCAAATGCTTTGGAGATATCCAGGGCAACAGCTTGATCTTTGTTGGACTTATCAAGGGCCTGGTATATATACTCGGTGATGATTGTTAGCATATCGGCAGTAGACCTAGCAAAGCAGAGCCATATTGTCTGACAATAGTTTATGGGCAGTAAGATGTTGAACTATTTCAACACTGATAATAGCTTCAAACACTTTTCTGAAAATTGGTTAGAGGCTGATAGGGTAAGAATTGGATGGGTCTGAGGATTCCTTCAAGTTCTTAAATACAGAAACCACAGAAGAGGACTTCTAGCAGGCAAGAAAACAGGGAGCAGAGAGGTAGTAATTATAGGGTTTAGAGAGGACAGAGGAGAGTTCAGGGAGTACATTTCTTCAGGACAATGACCAGGATTCTATCACCTTTATGGGGGCCAAGTTTTGGGATTAGCTTAGATACCAGTGAGGAGGTTATGTGAACATCTCTCAGTTGAGCCTCAGTTCTAAGAGAGAAGTCGGGTGCAGATACTCCAGATGAGTTAAATGTGGAGTTGGATAAGAATCTTCAAACAAAGCAATCAACCTTGTTCACAGATACTGTGAGGACCTTGAATTTATTGATTAAAGGAGGGGTGGAGGATTTACTGTTGTTCAGCACATATTTGCAGAGCTGCCAACAGTCTTTGGAGCTGAACTTGCAGGCAGCTATGTGCTGCCTCATTCTCTCAGTAAACAACAACTTAGTGTCATTCAGGATCCTCATACACTCATTAGGAGCAGAGGCAAATAGGTGCCTATTATGATCAGACTCATGGCTCTGAAATAGCTAAAAGAAGAAGTGGTTCCTGTAGGCAATGGTGGCTGAACAGGCAGGAGAGAACAGGGGGAGGAATGAGGTTCAGGACTGAACTTCCTGATCGGTATGAAGCAATCAATGCCAGCTTTTACCTAAGAAGAAACCTCAGAAGTGCAGTCCTCAACTGAGAGACTGAACACTTTTTCCCAAGGGGTGTTGCATAAGAAATCGCAAAATGCATCTCAGGCTGCTCTTTGGTAGCAGTAGAAAATTCTGTTGGTAGGAGGCTCCTGGGGGAGTGAGAGTGGTGAGAGATATTAATAGAAACAACAGCATGATCGGAGTTACTGAGAGGGCAAAACTGCAAGATTTGGCAGGAGTCAGGTACAGAGGTGAAGCAGAAATCTAGTAGAGAAGCGTGTCGAAGGGATATTGGGAAAGCACATGGGGAAAGCCATCACTTGCGTAAGAGATTAAGAAATAGCAAAGTTGATGTTGTAAATGCTAGCAGAATCACTGACAGAGTCTTCTAGCCACTTGCAAACACAAATATGTTAGTTATCTATATTGTCAGAGATACTGTCTAGCAAGGAGCAGCTGGGAGAGGAGGGGGAATAGAACAGAAAGAAAAGATAGCTAACCGACAGACAGAGTCACTTGCATGGGTGGTCAGGGGATTTGAGAGATGTCATCCTAGCTAGAGGAAGGTGTTCATTGATGTAAACTCCCAGACCATGCATATGGACAGTGGAGTCCTTCTTTAAGTCAGAAGTCAAAGGAGGGAATTGAGGGGTTAGGATTAGTCTCACAGAGCGCTAGGATGTCAGGGGACTTTTCGCTACAAAAGTTGGTATGAATACCTCGGATGTTCGTGAAAGAAATATTAAGAGGTTTAAATGATTTTACTTTGCCTGGTTTAGTTTTTTTTTTTTTACTGAGATATGGATGCTCATATTTGTTGTTGGTGAGGAGAGACCTCAAGTAGAGGAGACAAATGGTTATTGACTGCAACATATGCTGGAAGGGAACTGGCACAGGCTGCAGCAAAGTATGGACTCAGGGTTGCCCACTAGAAGAACTTGGAGGGACACCTATCCATGCATGACATGGCACTGCAAGAACCCCAATATTATGCAACTGTTGATCAGAGCAGTCACTCTTGACGCTATACAAGAGTTAGGGCTCCTAACTACCAGTTGGAAGCAGCAACCAGAAAACTACCAATCTGATACCCTCACAATGAAGAGATGTTGCCACAGACTATACACACCACAGAAAAATCATGAAAGCACCAATACTGAGGTGTGAGGAGAGGAAGAGAGTCAGAAACCACTTACTGAACAGGGAACAAGGGATAAGCCTATATTCCTGTGCAGTAGAGGTGAAAGGAGTGTGAACCGGGTGATAGTAGAGTCTATCTATTTCAATTTGAAAAAAAAAATTAAAAAGAAAAAAAGAAATTAATAAAATAGATAAAGATCTACTATATTTTAACTTAGTTAAAGTCTGATTGCAACAGAAATTTCTTAGAAAGTTAAAAAAAAGAAAAACCATGTAACAGCAAATGGTCAATTATGCATAACAGAGACATGAAAGCAGATTAAAGGAAAATAAATATATACAGAAAGATATGCAAAGATACGTGAAAATGACTTACATTTAAAGAATTCAAGCCTAAATGAAATCTAGTGCCAGTTCATGCTGGGCACAGGTGAAATGGTGAAAATTTATTGTACTAAGCTACACACCTGAGTAAAACCAACTGTACTTTGTACCCACTTACCTGTTTACACTTCTCCCTAAAATTTGGTTTTTATCGGTCAATATATGGCTATTGTAAAGGATGTGTGTTATAGCACAATGGATATCTGCTCAGAACAAGAAATTGGTAGAGTTCGAATTCCAGTTGAATTCATTGCATTTACTTGCACGCAAATGTCCCTGGGAATTGTATTAATCCGTCTCTTCTCCCTCCAGCTATTAGTTAATTAGCAGGACAGATTTGGTTCTATGGCCTTGGTTGGCAATCAGTCTACTGCAGAAAGTAATGGCAATCTACTGTGGGAAAATCTTCTGCCCAGTCAGTCATGTCTCTTTCAAGACATGATTGTTAAGCATGTATCACGTATGGCACTTAACTGACTGATGGACAGACAGATGGACTAATGGAAGTTAAAGAATTTTATATGTAGATTCTCCATTAATGAAAACAGAATGGAGTCAGAAAAAATGAATTTGAAAATGTATAAAATGTACTCCCACCCTGCAGATAAATATGTAATGGATTCCCTCCAAATTACTTGTTTTGAATTGGGACAAACAGTGAACATGGATAATAATAATAATACTATCTGGCACTACTTAAATAGAGTGGTCCACTCATAAAAGGTAGAGAAAACTTTTTTTGGTTAAATATTTTTATTAGCAAACTTTAGATCTATTTTAAGCTATGATAAATCTGACTTGAAAAATGTTGATAGTCATCAATTTCGAAGGAAGATCTTGTTCATAAAAGTGACAAATAGTGAACTGATTTGTGTGTATGAAAATTAATGTGGATGTAAAAATGCAACTAAACACTGGTAGTGACATCACAATAATCAACAAAACCACATGGAAAGCAAATGGAAAACCTATAAAAAGAACTTCTAAAATCGCACATGGCATATCGAGTGAGAAATTATTTCTTCTTGGTGAAATGACTTGTAATGTTTAATTTTGTAACAAGTGTATAAAAAGCCAAGACTTATATGTTAAAAAATACTATAATATAAACTTATTTAGTACTGACAGGCTGGAATTATTTGAGTTACAGAATTTACGTGTAAATATTTATTACAAAAATATAAGTGGACAAGTGACCAGTTTAAAAAACAATGGGAAAATTTAAAGGAAGAATTAAGAAAATGTTTTCAGATGTTCTGTTGGATGAGTTAGGTCAGCGTTCCAAAAGTCAAAGCAAATTTCAAGCGGAAAAATGGATCAACACCAGTATTTAAACTGAAACGTAGTGTACTTTTTTTGCAGCATTGGATTAAGTCAATGAAAAATTAGAAAAAACGGACCATTCAAAATTGAAGAAGAATGTTCAGAGTTAATAACAATAAATATGCACAAAGGATTGTAGTCGTACAATCAACTTTCTTTTGGGATAAAAGTAGCTCCAGCCATATTTAAAAAAAAAAAACTTTGGATACTATGCTTGCAGATTGTGATTTTGCAGTTGCTTATCTGAATGACATATTGATTGAAAGTTTATCTAAGGAACAACATATCAAGCATATAAAAAGAATTAAAAAAAAAATACAAGAGTTTGAGTTCAAACTCAGTATGGAAAAGTGTAAATTTGACAATCAGATCTGTCAAGGGCAAGTGCAATTAAGAATATGCCTTCCTCAACAAATATTACTAAGCTACAAGCATTTCTAAAATAATTTTAAAGATAAAATCTTATGAGAAGTTGTGTATATTAAGCCAAAATGGATAAAGATATCGAAAAATTACTAAAAGCCTGCAGAAGTTGTGATTTGGCAGCAAAATCACGTGTCATGAAATTACAATCTTAGTCAAAGACAGATATTCCATAGTCAAAACTGCACAGTTTTGCAGATCCAATAAACGAATCACATTATCTGGTAGTAGTGGATAGCTTTATGATGTGGCCAGAAAGTTTTAAGTGAAAAAAAAAAAAATCTACATGGTTTCAGTGAAATTTTTTATATGAACTATTTGCAAGATATGGCATTCTGGATGTCATTATCTCGGTTAAGGGTACACATTGTAAAATGTCTCAATTGAACATATTACTACCCAGTGGTATCACCCAAGTTCAAACAAAAGCTGAATGATGTGTGGGTACATTCAAGAGAGCTTTGAAAAAAGCGATTCTTGAAAGAGTGAGTGAAAAAGCACTGAGAAAATACAGGATAACACCAAATCCTAATACACTGACGGACATGTCACTGGTAGAATTGATGTTTGCAAGAAAAATTAAATCAGTATTCAACAAGTTGTTACCAGGTCAAAAAAAAAATAATGAATAACAAGAGACTCAATATTTTTCAAAATTGGCAAGAAAGTGTTTTTCAGGAAATATAAAAATGGAAAAGAAATGTAGGAAGATGATTCAATGTCAAAAATTGGAAAAATTGGAAGAAAAAAAAATAGGAATGAAAAAGGCATAGAAATCAATTAAAGAAAAAATTTACTGAAGAAGACCTGCAAAAAAGAAAGAACCTGTCCAAGTTCAGTATATCTTTGAGAACTTCCATTTCTTTTTTTTTGCCAAAGGAATACAAAGGGAATGAGGGTGGTTGTTTACTTTGGAGGAGCTAGAGAAATTAAGGAATGCATCTCATTTGAACATTTACAATCTACAATTTAAAAAACAAAACAAAACAAAATCCTATCACCTCATGCAAGGGCATAAAGTCACCAAGACACAAGGGCTTACTGAGTGTTGAAGAACAAGACAAAAAGAGAAACATTAGGAAGTGAGAAGAACAGAAGACTAATTAAGAGAGTAGATTAGATAATTGACATTGAACTTCAAAAATTTAAATACTAAGTTGGCTAAAAAGCATTAAGCTGGAAGAGAGTTCCACAAACGAGAAGCGTGAGAAAAGAAACTTAGCATAAAACTTAGTTACATCTCACCAATTCAAGTGTGAATTCATGAAACCTTCCTACCAACCTAATACTGCACTTAAATTCATAAAGTCTAAGTACCATATTGCATGTTGAGGATAGAGTTTTTGTTTTACTAATGCTCCTATATACAAAAACCAATAGCCCGTTAAGGTAGAGGGTTACTGAAGGTGGTTGTTGTGTGAACAGTAAATGTAAGGGATACAGTTTATGTAGGTATGAGGGAAAGATAACAGTTAACCCTCGACTTGGAAGGGGTTAAGATTGTAGTGGTTAGGAAAGCATCCTCCTAGGATTCTGTTCCACAATGCAACAGTTCTTGGAAAGAAGCTATCCAAGTGAAATTTAAGTTTACAATTTCACTAGAAACAAAGTGGAGAGTACTAGATTGCTATGTGATGTCGGTTCTTCAATATGGCAGTGAATGTTGGACAATATCTTCGAAGATGAAGGAAAAACTTGAAGCAGCTGAAATGTGGTTCTACAGAAGGATGCTGTGGATATCATGGACTGAGCATGTGAGCAATGATGAGGTTTTGGAAAGGATGGAGATGAAAAGGAAATTAATACTGAGCATCAGGAAGAGACAACTAAAGTTCCTGGGACATGCAATGAGGAACGAGGGCTTGGAGAACCTGTTACTAACAGGTCAGATAGAGAGAAAAAGAGACAAGGGAAAGCAGTGGATAACAGAATGAGGGCTGCATGCTGCAACAGGAAAAAGTGTGCTAAGAGCCACCAGGAACAGGGAAATGTGGAAGGCCATGGTTGCCTACGTCCTGAAAGGGCAGGGTACCTAAAAGAAGAATAATGAAGGGAATGAGGATGGTCTGCCTCAGTGTATGTGGTGCGGCGGGTCTTACCTGAAAAGGTTAAAGTTGGGAGAATTAAGGAATGTATCTTGTTTGAACATTTTCCATGGAAATAGTGGTAGAATTACACAAGGCTTGCAATGTTTCATCTGTGGGGAAAGGGTTTGTAAAGTGGAAAACAATTCATCTGTGTGACCTTGTCACACAGATGATTTTGGATTATCAAAATGGGAAAGTGATAATATAAAATATATAATATAAAATAATTAAAATAAAATGTACTTTCACAGGTCAAACTGATACTACACGCTTATCTTAGGCAAGAGTGCAAATCCAAATATAAATAATCATGTGATTTTTTATGGGTATTAGGCTAATATGAATATAATCAAAAGGATTTTGAAACCAACAATTGTCATTCATTTTTTATCACTCAGTTAAGTGCCATATTTGATACATGTTTGGGCAATCATTTTTTCTTACTCCATTCTGTTTTCATTAATGGAGAATCTACATATAAAATTTTTTAACTTCCATTAGTCCAGCTGTCTGTCCATCAGTCAGTTAAGTGGCATACATGATATATGCTTAACAATCATATCTTGAAAGAAGCATGAATGCCTAGGCAGAAGATTTTCCCACAGTAAGTTGCTATTATTTTCTGCTGTAGACTGGTTGCCAACCAAGGCTATAGAATCCTATCTGTCCTGCTATTTAACCCATAGCTGGAAGGTGAAGAGACAAATTAATATTAAGTGAATGCAAGGAATTCAACTGGAATTTGAACTTGGCTCTCTGATTTCTTGTTCCAAGCCGATAACCACTGCACCACAATGCCCATTCAATAAATCAGTAGTAATATGAAAAAAAGAAATTTAAAAGAAAAAAAAAGTTCTTGGAGATATGCGTTCATGTGTAGAAAAGCTAAAAGAATTTGTGGTTGAGAGTTTTACTTTTAAAACATTCTAAAAACCCATGGTTCATTTCAAGACTTCTTCAACAATGTTATGTATTTTTGTTCCGATTTATGACATTCACTTGTGATTAAGCATTCAAACATTGCCGAAATTGGAAACCTATGCTGATTGGTTGTAAACTTGTTCTCTTTCTTTCTCTTTCCCAAGATCAACAATTTGTCAGAAGGCATGACAGAGTGACAAGAATAAAGAAAATAGAGGTGGTGTTTGTTTTTTGCTATTTACACGGAAATTGAACGAGAAAATCCTGTTATATTTGCGTAAAGTTGGGTAGAGTATTCTAAAGAGAGAATGAGGATGGGTTCATACAATTGGTTCAATAAAGGAGAATTTTTGCTTATGTCCGCTGGAAATTTCATGATCAATTGAGCCAAACCCACCAATCATTTTCAGACAAATTCCAAACAAACCCAAAGCATTCCAACTGAACTTTTGTTATTCATTTCTTAGACATAACTTGAATATAGCGATATCTCTGCTGACATCAAATAGAGAAATTTCATTATCTCTGTTTGTATTTCCCACTGTATTGAAACATGGACACAAAATTTTTTGTAACAATTTTCATTTAGCCTCATCAAGCCTTTAATTCTTGTGCCTATCATATTGAGGTATACACAAAATGCATCATGAACTCAGACTGAAGGTGGAATGGTGGTGCTGAACTTTGAGGTCAGAGATTGGTTCAGGTAAATGTAGAATCAAAACTGCTATTTCTGATCAAACTGCAAAAATGCAAATCTTTTTTATACAATACTGTCTTCACTTTACAGCATAGGTTCCCAACCTTTTTTTCTGCGATTACCCCAAAATACAATTTCACTATTATCCATTACCCCAATGAACAAATACCCGTAATATAGGAAAAGAAGTAATTATATTTTCATACATTGAAAGCAGACAAAGTTAATGGAAATTATTCAATACAATAGTACCAATCTATAATAATCAGAGGTATAGTAGCCGTAACCTAGCCATGATTCTTAATGTGAGTGTTGAGCTTGTATTGCCAGTGCCAGTTTATTTATTCTTGGCTTTGTGACTGAAAGGGCTATTCAGACGTCGTTTGCCACGTTGAGTCTGCTATCTTTCTTGGTCTTCATTCCAAGGACACAGTGTGAAATTATAAGCTGATTGCCTCTTCCCAAACCAAACATCCATTACCCACAAAATATGGGCTCATTACTCCACTAGGGTAATTTACCCCGGGATTGGGAACCATGGCTTTACAGTCTCAGTAGAGTCCAAAAGTGTCTCCACACCCATGTGGTATGTACATTGTCACAGACTATCGCCATTCCTTCATATTCAATTAGTGAGAAGTAAGTTCCACTTAAGCAGCTTCTTGCTGTAACCCTCTGGTCTGTGGTACCAGCTTCCAAGAGGATACATTATTTACATTGTTCAACCTGGGTTCATTATCTTTATTGCCATGTTTACAATGTTTTGGCTATTGTATGCTTCAGCCTTCTTCAGGTGCTAGGAATTTTGAACCAAAACCTTTGTTTTGATCACTGAGGTAGATTGTTCTCGTTCCATGTGCAATGCTACTTCTGGATGCTATGTAGTTATCTCCCTTGAAAATGATTACTGAGACATTAGGTTTATAAGTCTCAAAATTTCATACACTGATGTCCTTAAGGACACATGGCCCAGTGGATATAGGCATTGATTAATTCCTAAAGTGTTCTGGGATGAGGTATTGCATTTACTTTGTTCAGACTGTTGTCCTCATCTTTATTGTCATGTTTATGACATTTCAGCTGTTGTACACTCTGGCCTTCTTCAGATATCAGGAATTTTGAACCAAACCCTTTATTTTGATCACTGGGGTATATAACTCTCATTCCATGTGTGATATCGCTTCCAGATGCCATGTTGTTATCTCTCTTCAACTTAACTCTCCAAGTTATTTGTTCACCACTACTGTAGCCAGATATTTAACTCACAACACTTTGGGTCAAGTCACTGGAACTAACCAATGCCCATGTCCACTGGGTCAAGTGTTCTTGAAGAAGGCCAAAGTGTACAACATCATAAACATGCAATAAAGATAAGGCCAATAGTCCAAACAATGCAAATACTACCTCATCTCAGAAGTTTAGACAAATACTAAGATGAAGTTTTCTTGATCACTACAATCTGAACCTGTTCATGTATAGGGTTAACTGCTGTCTTACCCACATAAACTGCCTCTTACCTCTACCTTGAAAGACTTCTTGGACTTTGTACAGTTAACCTTAATGCAAAAAAAAAAAAAAACAAACAAAAACAAACAAACAAACAAAAAAAAACACAAACAAACAAATACAACATAGCATA
Organism: Ascarosepion bandense; assembly: GCA_037127315.1. Lineage (NCBI taxonomy): Eukaryota > Metazoa > Mollusca > Cephalopoda > Sepiida > Sepiidae > Ascarosepion > Ascarosepion bandense. The sequence goes on from JBBBDQ010002280.1 coordinate 760,910, forward strand.
TATTGGAAGCAAACTGGTGACCTTTTCTTCCTCATCGGTCATCACACTTAGTATAAGCATTTGTCTACATTTCTACGATATAAACAAAATACCTACACTTTAAGAAAAAAAATCAGATCACCCTATGCAAGACAGTAAAGCCACTAAGACGCAAGGGATTAGTGAATGTAGAAGAACAAGAAAAAACAGAAACATCAGAAAGCGAGAAGAATAAAAGACTTATCAAGAGAGTAGATAGTGACTGACATTGCATTTACATTTTTAAAGATCAAAATTGGCTGGAAAGCATAGAGCTGGAAGAGAGTTTCACAAATGAGAAGTGCGAGAAAAGAAACTGATAGCATAGAACTTACAGTTATATCTAGCCAATTAATCTGTGAATTGATAAAACCTTGACAGCAATTTAGTCAGTGAAGTGCCATATGGAATATACACTTGGGCAATCATGTCTCTTTTGATCAATGTCTGAGTAGGCAGAAGATTTTCTTGCAGTAGGTTGTTATTTCTTTCTAAAGTAGGCTGATTGCCAACCAAAGATATAGAACACTATCTTTTCGACTACTGAACTCATAGTTGGAGGGAGAAGAGATGGATTAATACCTTCCCTAACAGTATTTGTGCATAAGTGAATGCAAAAAATTCAATTGGAATTCAAACTTAACTCTTTGAGTTCTCATTCTGAGCCAATATCTATTACACTACAATACACAACTTGAATTGACAAAACCTTGCCACCAATCTAGTATTGTGTTTAAGTTCATAAAGTGTAGGTATCATTAGGAAGAGCTCATCCAAACAATTACCATGAAAATATTTATAGGAAAGGCACAAGGTAGTTACATTACAGTGGTGGAAAAGTGGCTGAATCTGAGATGCCTTGTCAGAACCAATAATATTGCTGGTTCTTTGGATTTTATCATGAATCTCAGCAGAAACACCAAACCAGATGTGGAAGCAATATTCAAAGCATGAATGGTAGACTTGTAAATATACAAGACTAGCAGTATAGCCTGGCGTTGCTCGGGTGTAATGAAAGCTTTAAAACTAATCCATGATCCTGGAGCTCAGACTCTTTGGACATTGGCACGAAAGACTAAAAAGCAATAGTTGTTTCCAGTTAAAGCGAAATCGTAGACTGAAAGAAAAATGAATGGATGTAAGTCAAATTTTGATTTCCTGGTATTGATATCAAATTTTCTGCACTATTGTAAGAACTGCAACCTTGAAATTTCTGAATATCATTTCTTATGTCTTTGTCTATGAGTGTATCAAATTTGATTAAAATTGGACCACTCCTTCTATAACCCGATTTTTTTGATTATTGATTTTCGATATTTATCAGGGGTACCTTGACACAAAACCTAGCTAAGAACTCTCATAGACGCTTATAGTACAACTGTGTAAATTTTCAGGAAAATTGGTTCAGCCGTTTTGGACTTTATAGGTAACGGACACACGCACACACTAAGTTTCATTTATAAATAAGTTTAGGTAGATTCTGGAGAGAAAAATAGTCTAACACAATAAAGTGACTTTCTTAATAGAAGATCTAGCAATGGATTCAATATAGGTACCTCCACAAAAATCGCTGAAAAAACAGCATAGTCAGAAGGGAAAGGTCCCAAACTAAATAAAACAAAGTTCTATGGGCAAAAAGTTTATATTACCATTAAGAGGATAGAACAAAGCATTTTTTAAAATATTTTTTAAATTTTTAAATTATTTCTAACTCGTTCGAAATTGTTGTAGAAAGTTTTTTTTTATTACGTAAGTGCAATATCCAAATTGCCGCTATTTTATTAAGTAAACAAACGTAATTATTACGTAATGCACTTTTTTTGGCCGTGAAAGACACATTAATTTGGAAATTCTTGCATAAATCAAATAATGGTTGGATTTTGATGAAAACTTCAAGACTTATTTATAATTGAATGAAATCAATTTTGATTGCATAATTTTTAGAAAATATTGGTAAAATTATATTTTTTTTTAAGTATGTTACCCCCCCCCCCCCCATTAAATTCCAGAAATGTGTAACAATTTGACCGAGGGAAACTCTAAAACTAATATAAAAAAATTCAGGAGTCATTGGGGAATGCTGATTCACTGTTTTTTTTTTCTTCAATAGTCCCTGTCTTTCTAAAAAGTAGGTCCGAATTGCGAAAAATGCAATAACTATGCCAATTTTTATGTGGATAGACTTCTGATTGCTTTTATGAACAATATAAATTAAGCATATCATAGTCTGAAAAGAATAAAAAAATTCAATGACTAATTAATTTTTACAATAGTTATGTTCATTTTTTTTTCATTTTTTTAATTATATATAAAAATTATATATAAAAAGTTTAAAAATTATTGTTAAATTTCTTCCTCTACCAGGCCAGCTAGGTTATGTAATTAATGCATGAAGACTACAATTACTAATCGAAAATTTAAAAGCTTCATACAAATAATTGACCCCGTCAATTTTTAAAATAATTAAAAAATTTTTAATTGTTTGCATTTTGATTGCCCGTATTTTATTTGTACGATTGTCTTCTCTTACATAATAAATTACATTCATATGTTTTTGTCGCCTTCGGGCCCCCCTCCCCCTTGTCATCAAATCTTTCAACACTTGAGGCTAGCTGTCAGGCTCGGGCTACCTAATTTGATAACAAATTACAGGGAATTTTACTGAGAGTAAGCAGGCACAATTGTTTGAAATCAGATGAAGGTTAGTTTTTATTTAAAAATTGACTTCAATAACGTGTCAGCGATGTATATTTTATTTTTGCCAGATTTTTAAAACAGGAATGTGGCTACTGTTTTGAAATTTTTCGATCAATTAAAAAAATGGCGCTACTTTTAAATTTTTTAAAAAAATCTTTAAATTTTTAGATTCCAATCAATATAATTTTGTTTTAAAATACACCAGTGTATTTTGTTTACCGGAATTACTAAATTTAATCTCTTGACTTTCAATTAAAGCTAATTTTAAAGATAAGATAACTTATTTATTTTTAAAATTTCAATTTAAATTTAGGTGCAGAAAAATTAGTGGAGGTGCCTAATTCAATATAGTCTTCCCACTTCATATCAGCTGAGAATGTTAGAATGAGAAGGCATGATGAATCACTCTAATAGAGGTTAGCATCAGCCATATTGATAGAAGTCAAGAAGGGGTATTTCAGTTCTTTTTAACAATGAAGAAGGATTGAAAGTTTCATAAAGTGCATCTTTCTAACTCATGAGGTAGTTTTTTTTTTCCTTACATTTTTTTTCCTTATTCATTATTTTGCTATTTATTTTGGCAAACTATTTGTGGAACATAAAACGATTTCCACACTAGGTAAGGCTTGGATTTTTGCAGGGTATGAGGTCTATTTGTTTTAATAACATAATAACTTACCTGAGGATGTTTTTTGAACATTTCTGGATTGATGTCTTGCCAATTTTCTATCTTCTTCATCCCCAAAGCAACACGTGCAGAATTGTAATCTGGAAGCCCAAGATCTCTGCCTTTCATTATTGTTTGGACAATGCAGTCTTGCCGAGAATAAGACATAGTCCCAAAATATTTACCTGTAAAAAAAATAAAATAAAGGTTAAAACTAACACACAAGGAACTATTAAAAATGTTAAATGTTAACTAATTTGTTAGATTTAACTTTCTGTTATTAAAGCAAGTGTTTGTTTGTTATTAGTTTTTATAAGATGGAGACAGTAAAAAAACAAAATGAACTGACAAAATTTGAGTAGCAGCAGATCTGATGTTGAAATGCAAAACAGTAAAAAAACAAAATGAACTGACAAAATTTGAGTAGCAGCAGATCTGATGTTGAAATGCAAACAGCTGCCGGTCTGAGGTACTGAAAGCCAAACAGCTCCTGGTCCAAGACGTTGAAATGCAAATGGCTGCTGGCCCAAGGCGTTGAAATGCAAATGGCCGCTGGTCCAAGACATCAAAGTTTGCTTATATAAAATGATTTTTTACATTTTATAAAATCATGTTGTTGGAGCATATTTTGTTTCGATTTCCATAAGATGGATCAATTTACAATGAATTCACATAGTAGACTGGACCCCCAAACTTTTATAAAATTTAATAAAAAAAAAGTTTAAATTCATTATTAGGATCACTTAATCTATAGTAATACAAAAAAAGTTTATTTATGGTTCCAGTGATTGTTGTATAACATAACCTTACATTATAAGTTTGTATACTTAATATCATTTTTTAAATCATTTTACTTCAAGGAAGTTGAAAATGCTACTAAAATGCAGAGGGTTACACAGAGTGGAAAATAATAAATGAGAATGAGTGCAGAAAGTACAATGTATCATATATATATATATATATATATATATATATATATACACACACATATATATAAAAAATGATATGTTATTCTGCTTTCACAATTGCATACATGGTAGCTGATACTCAGCTTTTGTGCATGGACACCCCTGTGTAAATTAAGTGAAACAAAATTAATAATATTTTCCTAGGATCTTTCATTTTCCTCTGATCATATATACGTTATCTCTTGGCATCGTTTTTCTCTTCCAACTGCATTTTCCTTTGTGTTTTGAACTGACAGATCCAGTTTGTTTCTTCACCTTGATGACACAACTGACAGTTAGAAGGCTGACACAATATCTGTGATCTCTCTGTAAGGCTTGCCAGTGTGTTTGTGCAGCATTACAAATTTTATACACTTCCTTGGAGTAATGTCTATCACAGACAATGGCCATAGGACAACTAATTAACAGTCGAGACAATAGTATCTGTGCGTGATAAAAATCTGATGCAATCACGGAAGATGCAATATTTTTCAAGGCCAAACAAATTTCATCATACACCCACAAAATGTATTTATATTATTGCACACCACTGTGGTCCAGTGGATATCGACTTGGAACAAGAAATCGGGGAGCCGAGTTCGAATTCCAGTTGAATTCATTGCAATCATATACGTGCAAATACCCTTGGGAAAGGTATTAATCTGTCTCTTCCTTCCAGTTATGGGTCAAATAACAGGACAGATTGGGTTCTTTAGCCTTGGTTGGCAACCAGTCTACCGCAGAAAGCAATGGCAACCTACTGTGGGATAATCTTCTGCCCAGTCAATCATGTCTCTTTCGGGACATGATCACTTAAGCATGTATCATGTATGGCACTTAACTGACTGACTGCAAATGACTTAATCTGGAAAATAAAAAAATAAACAAATAAAAATTGATTACACTATCACTCCAGTGGGTTTAAAACTGACCATATGGTGAAAAAAAGCAGTTGTTTCAATTAATTTGTACAAGGATGTACATATTTGTAGGTTTGTTGATTTTATGAAGCGGTTTATCAACCTCTAAGAACTAGTTATTGCTGAAATCTAAATATTTTGTACATAAGTTTATACTTTCGTGGTAAAAAGGTAGGTTTTTCAGATATATAGTTTGTAGATCACAAAATATATTGCTGGTAACTTCACTTCATCATCCTGGGTATGACGATAAACTGCATCCGGCAACTTTTCTCTTAAATTTGTCTAGTATCAAAGCCTCTGATAAAAAAACTGGAGGCTTTGAAGAGCATGGAACAAGCAAAATGAAGGCAAAAAATTTTCATATATGTTGGAATCATTAACAAGGAGTGTGAATGATTCAAATTCAACAAGCTGACTTTGGATATGTTTAAAGGATTAATTTTTGTACAAGGGTTAAAAAAGATGCAGAAATAAATGCTAGAATCCTAACAAAACTGGAACAGAATCAAAATCTAGCACTACAAGAAATATTGGATGAATGTCAGAAAATCCTAAATCTGAGATGAGATATGAAAGAAATTGAATAAAAAGAATATGCTTGTATATAAAACCAAAAGAAAAGTGTGTAAAAAAGAAAAGTGTGTAAAAAAAGAAAAATGTGAAGAAAAGAAAAATGTGAAGAAAAGAAAAATGTGAAGAAAAGTGTGAAAAAAGTGTGAAAAAAAGAAAAATGTGAAAAAAAGAAAAATGTGAAGAAAAAAAGAAAAATGTGAAGAAAAGAAAAATGTGAAGAAAAGAAAAATGTGAAGAAAAGAAAAATGTGAAGAAAAATGTGAAGAAAAGAAAAATGTGAAGAAAAGTGTGAAAAAAAGAAAAGTGTGAAAAAAAGAAAAATGTGAAGAAAAGAAAAATGTGAAGAAAAGAAAAATTAATCCACGTTTCAGAAGTGGAATGTTACATCTTTGAGACGACTGTCTCTAAAAATTTAAAGAGATACAAGTGTGAAAAAGTAGGTTATAAAAAGTCAAAACTAAAGCAAGGAAAAGATGTCACAGAAAAAAATTTCATAAAAATTGCTGTTGTTCCCAGGTTTACCTTGATTTAGGGTGAAAGGACCTGTTAAGGTCCCAGTTATGGGCAAAAATTTAACCCCCAAACTGGGATCAAAACACAATGAAAGTATAAAAATTTTTATAGTAAAAACACAAGCAATAAATTACCAACAAGAATACATTTTTGAAACTGTTGTGGAGTAAATAAGACACCCCAAGTGACTCAAAGAAACTAAGCAAGACATCTTAAATAAAAAAAAAAAAAAAAAAAGGGTTCAGGGACAGAGTTCTGAGAGAGTTCTCAGAATGTTTGTTAGAGTACCATTGGAATCAGTTAAGAAATAATATCACAACCATTTGTAGCAAGTTATAACAGCAGCAATGAATTGAAGTTCATGTAAAATAAGAGAAAAAAAATACTGTTTTGCTGTGGTGCACATATTGACACCAAGAAGTTAGAACCACATTGATATCATTTTATTTTCTTTGCTATACATTGTGGTGATACTGACCAAGCAAAAGCGAGACCGGATGTTGGCTCTATGCCAACCAGGACCAGAAAGCGAATGAACAAAACTCGTATCAAATATCAAATTACCATTTTGAGAGCCTAAGCTGAGACAATGCATTGTTAGACAGATAGGAGACAGAGATGGATGAGCTGATTAGTTTCTCCCTTGACTTAAGTCAAGTGGCTACTATGCTGACCTCTTTCTTTCCTCCTCCCTGTCTCAAAAGTACTTACTGAGCTCTTCAAAGACATTCCTCAAAGTATTTACTGACTTACTGACCTGAGAAGTGGCAACTTCAAAATGAACATTAATCACACTACTAAGCCTTTTATCTTTTCAGCATCATATTTTCCATGAACATTCTTTTATCTCTTTCAGCTCATTAATATTTGTCATGAACTCTTTAACCTCTGTTGGACTTATATTCAAGTATTGCTTTAATTGTAAAACATAAATTGAAATGTGTACATATAAATGTTATTTTATACTCAAATTGCCTTTCTTGATTTATAATAATTTTATGAATTATAGTGGGCTATCTTTCCACGAGGCCAAATTCAGTTAGCCTGCTATGGAATCCTACTACAATTAGAAAAGAATAAGATAAGATAAGATACCCGCTATAGCATAAAGAAAAAACCCCACAAAAAACAGATATTCTTAAATATGGAATGATTATTAGTCCAAGTGGTAAAAATACAACAGCAGCAGCAGTTGCTGAAACTCTAGAAACAAAAGTTAATTGAAATAATCCAGATGAAAAGTTAATGTTTATATTTAATATTACTTTTAACAATTATGAATAAAACCCCTTTAATTTTAGCTCTTTACACTGTTTAATTTTTAATTTTTATTCTAAATTTTTTATTTTCATTGTTATTTTATTTAACATTTTAGAATTTTTTATCTGTATGTAATTTTGGAATATTTAAATTTTTACATTTTATGATTTATGTCCCTTTTATTTCTTCTCTATGCATTTTATTATTTAATATTTTCCTGTTTACACATTAATTTTAAATTTTTATCTACATGTAACTGTAGAACATTTAAATTTTTAATCTTGTTATTAAAAAAGCAGTAACTTTATAAGATTTAATTCCTATGAACATTGAATGAACTTAAACTCAAGTCTATTAAACTGTCAGTTTGAAATATGCACCTGATGATAATGTATGAAATTGAATTGTGACATATATATATATATATATATATATATATCCGCAGACAGATCCGTTTCGCTGTATCACAGCTCATCAGTACGGTTAGACTGATTGCTTTTTAACCCAGGATTGAAACCTGACCAAATTGGCGTCAGTTGGCGATTCTACCTCTCTCTCTCATATATATATATATATAATACTATACGTATGTGCACCCTCATATGTATATTTATAGGTAAAAGTGCTCAATGTCAAGGATAGAGCACATGTAAATATAAAAGTAGACACATTATATATATATATATATATATATATATATATATATTTGCTGTTATACCATATTTAGCACTGTTCTATTAAAAAGGATTAATATTTATATATTCTTACATGCACACGAGAAATACAGAAATGATGTGCTCAAGACATATGGAAACTAAAAATGAAATAACAGTAGCAGACTATCCCGACTTGGCAGCTCGGATACAGTCACTTTCTCACCGGCGCAATATGAATTCCCTATGTCTCTTCTACAAATACTTTCATGGCTTCTACTCAGATGAACTTAGCTCACTGGTACCCCTCATATATGAATTTGCTCGAGCAACAAGATTAGTAACTAGGTCCCACCCTTTTACTGTGAAATCAATAAATTGTAGATACAAGTTCTACTTCATCAGCTACTTCTCTTGCACTTCCCACCTGTGGAATTCCCTTCCATTTACTTGCTTTCCTGACAGCTATAATCTTCAAGAATTTAAATGTAAAGTCAATAGTCATCTCCTATCTCACTAACTTACATCCTCTCTCTTTCATGCTCTTTTCTTCATCCACTCCACTTTCATCAGTATTCTTATCCTTCTACCCTCTTCCTGACACCTCCTGTAACTTGTCACTCTTTCTCCTAACTTACTTCCTATATAAGCCCTTCCCAACAGTGGCAGTAAAATGCCTTGCTTAGGGTGACACGATTATAAAAATAAAAATTTAAAAAAAAATCATATAATAAAAATGATGAAGAAGACTAGACAATTTATGGATGGAGAAATGACTGAATGTGACTTCACACTCCACCCACACCTATTGAACAGGTGAAGAGGCTCATCCCTTGTTCCCTGTTTAGGATGTGGTTTTTGGCTTTCTCTTTTCCAATCTTTTCACTCTTACGTAGCCCCCTGCACATCAGTGGCGTTACTGCCTTGCTCGGGGTGATATGATTAAAAAAAAAAATTATTTTGAACTGTTTCTAAACTAATACATCCTTTAAGAATAATTTGAAAAATAACTGTAAAGTTTGATAGTGTCCAAAAGAAAGAAACACACATTTTGAAAAGGACTCAGCATGAAACATGCTATTAAAAGGGTAGATAATCAGTAAGTTTTTATAATCACATCAAACACAACCAAAATACAACTATCAACATCAGAAAAATAATATTAATATTTTACATTAAGGCATAAGAAAAAAAAATAATCCAAACCTCCTGAGTGTGACAAGAGGGAAATATATATATATATATATATATATTATAGTTATCCACATACAAGACCGTTTCGCTGTATCACAGCTCATCAGTGTGGCTAGACATTTTCTTGAAAAATTTCACAGTTGTACTATAAGCATCTGCGAGTGTTCTTAGCTAGGTTTTGTGTCAAGGTACCCCTGATAATATCAAAAATCGATAATCGAAAAGATCGAGTTATAAAAGGAGTGGTCCGATTTTAATCAAATTTGATTAACTCATAGACAAAGACATAAGAAATGATATTCAGAAGCTTCAAGGTTGCAGTTCTTACAATAGTGCAGAAAATTGATAATATATATATATATATAAAATATATAAAAAAAGGCAAGGTGCATGTGTGTGTGTGTGTGTGTGTGTGTGTGTGTGTGTCTGTTTATCTGTCTGTATGTCCTTTATACAAATCCACAATTTTTATCCAATTCTCAAACTTCACAGAAATATTCTTTAGGCTGAGTCTGAGCTCCAGGACCATGGATTAGTTTTAAAGTTTTCATTACACCCGAGCAACACCAGGCTATACTGCTAGTATATATATATTTCGAATTTATTACATAAATACATTATAATATGACAACAAACGTAGCTATTTTGTTTTGACAGTGTCTTATCAAGTGATGAAGTTTATTTCAAGTTGAAGAGTTTTACAAGGTTCAAAACAAGCCAAACCCTCTTAATCAGTGAGGCATTGTTATATAAACAATGTGGACCAATCAAAATAAAGTAATTTGCAATTTGAAGAATGAGACCAGACTCTAAAAATCAATTTACTGGGGGGTTAATATTAATATTTCATTGAAATAGAGATCAGCATTATTAATTGTCTATTAGCTTCACTTCATGTCCCTTTATTTTTATTGCAAATTTTAAATTTTAAGTTTAACAAAGCATTAGATTTAGATTATTATAAAGTTATTCAGATATTAAATGAGGAAAAGACATGGGTGCACACATATACAAATCTATAGACACCCACATATAGACAAGTATATGCACATACAAACATACATTGGTATATAGACACATGTACAGATGAATATTTGCACACACACACACACACACACACATTACATATACATATATATATATATATTACATACACAAATCATGTAGGCTTTTAAACGGGAGTTTAAAAGCCTACACGAAGAATTGAAAGTATCTTAAGTGAGAGCCACAATCCAGTACGAGTGCTCGAAAGATCCCAAAGTAGCTGGTGCGGGAATATCAGTATATACAGGTAGAAAATGGAACACCTCGAAAGAACCGAACACAGCAAAAGAAAGAATTCGAGAAAAGGCAATACTAGGGACCGTAGCTACTGGACACGCGGGCCTCGGGTTTTTTCCCTCAGAAAAATATGACAAACTGCAAGGAAAAAAGAAAAGTCATCTTTTGCAAGAAGAAATCAGAAATGGTGAAGAAGAGAAACGAATAGCAATCCAAGTCGGGATGAGACAACAAGGGGCATGAACCAAATGGAGCTCTATGTTGAAATGCCAAATCAAATGGTCCGAAATATGGCACGGTGACTCCAGATTAAAATTTCTGATTCGGGCAGTATACGACATCCTGCCAAGCCCCACAAACTTACAATTATGGTATAAAACCCAGTCGCCAAATTGTCATTTTTGTGGGCACAAAAGTATCTTAAAACATATCCTTAGTAGCTGCAAATCCACATTAGCTGATGGGCGTTACAGGTGGTGCCATGACGAAATTCTAAAAGAGATCGTGAAAATAGCCCAAAATGCTATCAAAGAGAATGCTTACAACCTAGACACAAGGCAAATAAAATTTATTAAAGCGGGCGCAAAAATCCCACAAAATAGCAAAGTAAATCCAAACCTGTTATCTCCTGCAACAGAGTGGGAACTAAGGGCCGATATAGGCTCAAGATTGAAATTCCCAGAGCAAATTGCCATCACAAAACTTTGCCCAGATATAGTTTTCTTCTCACATAATTTGAAGAAGATAGTTTTGCGGGAACTGACGGTCCCCTGGGAAGAAAACACAGAAGAAGCCCATGAAAGGAAGAAGTTAAAATACGACAAACTGCTGGAGAGTTGCAGGGTTAAAGGTTGGAGGGCTAGCT